>CAUYLG010046067.1:0-102275 GCA_963573385.1 Cacajao melanocephalus | reverse complement strand
TTTCCACTGACTGACACGCTGTGCACATTTCATCTCCTTGCTTGGCGTGGAACACAATGACTTTCTCCGAAGTCTGAGTTTAGTGAAGGATGTGGAATTTAAAAAAAAACGCTGCAGCCATAAAAAACGACGAGTTCGTGTTTTGTAGGGACATGGATGAACCTGGAAACCATAATTCTCAGCAAACTGACTGACGCAAGAACAGAAAATCAAACACCGCATGTTCTCACTCATAGGTGGGTGTTGAACAATGAGAACACATGGACACAGGGAGGGGAACATCACACACTGGGTTGTGTCGGGGGGAAATAGGGGAGGGACAGCAGGGGGTGGGGAGTTGAGGAGAGATAGCATGGGGAGAAATGCCAGATGTAGGCGATGGGGAGGAAGGCAGCAAATCACACTGCCATGTGTGTACCTATGCAACAATCTTGCATGTTCTTCAAATGTACCCCAAAACCTAAAATGCAATAAAAAAAAGAAAAAAAAAGATAAAATAATTCATAGAAACTGTCCAACACAGATAAATGCTCAGTAAGGTTATCCCTTCTCATGAAATGGGACACAAAAGGGAACAAGATGCTGGAGGAGTTGGCAGGGGATAGGATGGCAAACCCCAAAAAAGTGTGGAGGACTCCTGTTCACATTGCGATCTTAAAATGCCTAGAAAGGGCAATGAAAAAAGATGCTGAATGATTCTGAGGTGAAGAGAAATATCACCAGCTGATGATCCTGATCTCTCCAGACCTTTCTCTTATCGTGTGCCTGCAGGAGCCTTTCAGTCCAGCCCAGGTGGTTCCACATGCCCCTCTTGAACACTCCTTGAGCTTCCTGCATCTAGGTTTTTTGCATCCTGTCCTCTATCTTTACCCAAAGTGTGTCCTTCCTTCAAACCTCGGTTAAATGCCATCAGCCTTTATCAAGCCCTTCCACCACCATGCAGCAGAATCCACAAGCAACATAGAACTGGATACACTTCAGACTACAAAGGTCAGACACAAGCTAAAGTGGGGACAAATGCAGCCCAAGTCAAGCGTGCAGCAGCCTCAGAAAACATTTAACCAACACTTTGAGGTCTGTGGGAACATGCAACAAACAGTAGCTTTCCTCCCCACTTGAATTCCAGATAAATCAAGTAAAAAAGACCACAAAAAATGGCAGATGGAAACCAAAATTTTGCCTTGATCCCTGACAAAATCACTGTTGAAAGAAAAGACTCAACATAAGGGCCCAGTGGGCCTGCAACTAAACGCCACAATACAAGTCAGAGTACCCACCCACCCATCAGTCACCCTCCTAGGAGGCCTCTGAACGTGAAGCTGGTAGTGAGGGGCCCACCCAGGCAAAATTCCAGACATGGAAGAGCTCAGTTTATACTCCCTAGATTCATCATCCAAAAAAGTCACCACCCCATCTGAGTGAGTTTGGAGAGAAACTGGAGGAAAATCCTTTGAGGAAACCAGAAAGTGGAGACAGGCTGTCCCCTCTAGTAAATCCTAGCTAAAGTGGAGTGGAGGTCGGGAGGATAAATACAGGGGAACCTTGCCCAGTGATATCTGGGCATTTCCTGATTTTGCCCAAAATTCCTTTTCTGTGCCTTGGTTTCTTCTCCTTTCTTCCCCTCAGGTTTTGCTGGGTTTTTTACAACTCAGGCTGGAGGTTTTCTCAGGGGCCACTGCTCCCTCCCACAGTCTCACTCTGCCCTGACAGAATGGATACTCCTTTTGTAAAATAAAAAAGCCACTTTAACGGCTAGCTCTGTGACCTCTGAACTAAGAAAACATTCAATAGCGTAGGTGTCAAAACAGGCTAGCTTGAGTTTTATATAATAAACTAGGAAACAATATTTTTCCTGGGAGGTCCAGAGTGAGGATCTGTCATAAGCAACTAGTCAGCAGAAACTAGAAGTTTGCAGAAAAGATCTGTAAATAAAAAATGTGAACACAGCCTTGAGACCAACACTGCCCAATAGAATTTTCTGAGGAAACGAAAGTGTTCTATATCTGTGCTGTCCAAAGCAGTGGCCAATAGCTGAATATGGCTAATGAACACTTAACACGTGGCCAGTGCAAATGATAAATGGAATTATTAATTTTATTTAATTATAATTAACTTTGGTCATATATGATTTCCCATCACTATAGGAAACAATCCCAATATGGTCATAAACTACTGTAAGGCAGTTACACAGGATCTGGTGGATGTAGTCTTTAATCACTCAATCACACCAAACATATAAAAACCCATTCCTTAAACCCCCAATAACTATTACATATGTGGAACAGAAACCAACTTCACTGGTGGGACATGATCCATATGAGGCCACTCCCATTTTTGGGCAAGGTTAAAGGCCTAAAGACACACATATATACACTTAAAATTATGGCACTGTTGCATTAAACTTTGAATAGAACACACACGTGCATAAGTGGGTGATACTAACTTCTGAGTTAAACTGTATAAGGTACAACTGCCTAAAAAGCCAACATATTTCACTCTTACAGCAGTTCCTAATGGTTAAAAGATGTCTTGGTTGTGAATCACCAGAATAATGCAACACAAACCTCCCCAGAACTTAGTGGCTTAAAACAATAAGCATTTACTTAGCTCATGAGTTAACGTGTCAGCAATTTAGGCTGGGTTCAGCTGGGTGATTCTTCTGGTCTCCTCTGGGTTCACTTACATCTGGCAATTGTCTGACTTATTATCAGCTGTGGCAATAGTGGTACCTGGGCCATGTGACACTCATTCTCCCACAGGCTAACGGAGGCACACTGTCACCATGAAAGCAGAGATATGAGCCAACAATTCCAACTACACCGTGCTCTTCAAGCCTTTGCTTGCACCCATTGGCCAAAGAACCTCACATGGGAAATCCTAGTGTCATAGTGAGAGGCCACTACCAGGCTACATGGCAAAGGGTAAGTGTAAAGAGTTGGGACCAATAATGCAATTAATCAACCACACCCACAGGACAATGTCAAGCCCTGAAAACCCTTCTTTCTTTCAAAATAAAATTCACTGGACTGCACCAAACTCATGTGTGAATATATTTAAATTCCAGTAACTCATTTGAGACTTTTAAACACGTGGAACAAAGATCATGCCCTTCCTTCCTTCCCAAATGGCATCACTGCAGGCATCTGGCCCATACAAAAGCACTCCTATTTTAGGACAAAAGTAAACAAAGGCCCAAAGACATAGGGATAACTAAAATTGAAAAAGTACATTTATCTTTGAATATATCATAGGTAAGCTCAGTTGGCAACATGTTTTTAAATTAGGTAAAATGTACAACGTTTATCTTCCCATAAATTAATCAAACTGACTTTGAACAAACAAAATTGACACACAGATACATTTTCTAAGTGATGCACTTTTCCAACGATGTCGGCATTACTCAAAACATTTTTTTAGAATATAAACAAGTCATTACTTTTATAATTGCTGTTAGAAACAAAGGCACATTCTTTTACTTGTCCCAGAACATTCAGAATGCTTTCAATTACAAGTACCAAAAGCAGCCACAACTCAAATGGCTCAAACAGTTAAGGGAATTATTATTTCCCATAGAAGAGGTTCTGGTATGTACATTATTGAGGGGTTTCCCAGGACACAGGATCAATGCTAAAACTGGCAAAATCCCAGGTGAGGACTTAAATGGACTGACCCCTTTAATGGACTGACAGGACCCTCGATGGCTGAAAGACTCTAAAGTTCTTACCTCCCAGCTGTGACAGGACAGAGAACAGACATGTCACACTTGCTGCCACCCCCATCCTCTTACTAATTATTACTAGATCTTATCAAAAGCTGACTTGAAGAGAACAAAAGGTCAAAAGACGACTTCTCTTCATCTGACTGCTGATGCCCTCCTCTTGGTTTTATGGTTCCCACCTGACAGATACTCTGGGCTACAAAGAGCCGCTTCTTGATGGATTCAGGCTGGATCAGACTGGTCTCCTGAGATTGCACAGATCATGAACTTGTGCCCTATGTTTCACCTTTTTGCATTCATAGCCTAATTATATTTAAATGTTAAATCTTCACCCCAAAGTGAACATAGGTCATCTCTGTCCAACATTCTTCACATGTAAGCCCAGTGCATGTGTCTAACGAGTTTCCTCCACAAATTTTCATAGGCTTCTCCTGCATCCTACAGAATATGTATATCCTACCTCCGCACCTAGTGTAAACACCCACCTCACCTTTTCCCCTTCAAAGTATGCTTTATGCCCTCAGGCAGAGGACTGCTTCCTGCCTGGAATTTGTAACCTCTTAGAAATAAAGTTTTCTTTTGTTTATTCTGATTCTTTTCAGTCCACACAGGCAAACAGGAACGAGCTGGCTACTTCAGCGTTGGTTCCCTGAGCAGCTCAATAAGCCTTCAAAGACCCCAGATCCGTCCTTCCTTCCTGCTGCTTGTCATCCTAAGGTCAGTGTCTATCAGCGTGGCAAGGTGGTAGCAGTGTTTTGGGGAAGCATCCAGAACAACATAAAAAAGCCACTTTTTCCTCACACGTGTCTCTTTATCCAGAGGGCCCTTTTCCCACAAGTTGTTCAGTGATCTCCCCCATCTCATTAGCTAGGATTGGCTTTCATGCCTCTTAAGAGGATTGGCCATGGTTCACCAAGGGTCAGCTTGAAAGCTGAACCCTGCCAGCTTTCCCTGAATCTCCTGACTATGGTGGAGGAGTGTGGATCCTGGAACCAAACTGAGGTGATAGGGAAGAAAAGAGAGAAATCAACAGTAAACGCTGCACATTCTCTCTCTGGTAAATGGGCATCACTGATTGTAACCACTCTAGATTCAACCAGACAGACGGAAGCATTAAGAACGACATTAGGAATGACGTAGAATATGAGATTTGCTATAGGAAGCTGAGCTTCTGCATTTGCGGGAGGGAGCGAGTTGAACACTCAGGGACAGCTGCTGCTTCCGTGTCACGTGCGGGGCCTAAGCGTGGCAGGATAAGCAGCCTGGCCCAGAATGGAAGAAGCCGAAGGTGAAGTCCTGAGAGCTGAATCTGCCGCAGGCCCGCGGGCCGCCCGGGGGTTAGGAAAGTTAGAGGGGCTCCACGCCCACAAGGTGAGCCAGCAGACGGGAACACTTCCCTGAGCTGCGATAGTCCCTAGTGTCGCACACCTACCTTTCAAGCCTACTAGACGACAACGATGCGTCACTTCCGCCTCCCGCAACACTCATCAGGTCACGAGGCCGGTGCTAATCCCGGAAACCTACAGGCAAGGGAATTCTGGGAAACGTAGTTCCAGCTTAGCTAGGTTGCCATGGTGCAAAGCCACATTACCACGCTAAGTGTGGCTTTGATTTTTAGAAACAACCGCCTCATGCTAAGTCTAGGGAATACAGTGGTTGAATGGAGCGAGCACTGACCTTTAGCTATTCTGGAGGAATATGTTACTTTCACTTATTTTCTTTCATGTTTTCCCACACTGTGCTATGGACTCTGATCGCCCAACCAGAGCTGGTGGAGGACAACTCGCCCAGCCTTTCAATCACTCCCACTAATCTAAAGTGTGAACACACTATTGTGAGGCCTACGAAGGATATACTGTTGATGACCTTTTGAGGGAAAGTCAGATGCAGTTAATCCTAAGAGCTTAGTCAGCCCCGATATCCTACTGAACACAGTAAATCGAAAGTGCTGTGCCCATGAGACAAATATGATAAATTCCCTCTGCAGTTTTGAAATGTTTATCAATGATAAACAAGGTAGGGGGATATGAAGAGCATGAAAACAAAAAGACAAGGTCTGACAGACAAGTGAGAGAGATGCCTGTTTCAGAAGCTTAGTCCAAGTGGTTACTGTATTTACGCTATTTAAAGGTGGTTACTATATTTATATACACAACATAGAAGTCCAGATTTTTAAGGTAAAGATCAGTTTGCAAAGATCTTGTCAAATTATTCGTTTTAAAATGAGGACCCCTTCTAATCCCAACTACTCAGGAGGCTGAGGCAGGAGAATTGCTTGAACCCTAGAGGCGGAGGTTGCAGTGAACTGAGACTGTGCCGCTACACTCCAGCCTGGTGACAGAGCAAGACTCCGTCTCAAAAAAAAAGGAAAAAAGGACCCTTATAACAACGTAGATGCTTGAAAAAAATATTTGCTAATGGAAGAAGCTGGACACAAATATTACACCGTGTGCAATTTCATTTATACGAAGTTCTAAAACAGGCAAAACTAATCTATGGTGGGAAAAAAAATCAGAATAGTGTTCACCTTGGGGTTTGCGGGTAGATTTGACTGGGAAGGGGCCTGAGGACACTTTCAGGGATAATGAGTGTATGTACCTGCCAAAATTCACCACAGGGGTGAAGAGTACTGATGTCTGCCACTTATTTGAAAAGCATCAAAAAATAAGATGGATCAATGGATGTATACAGAGATAGACACGTACAAAAAACAAATACAGCAAAATATTAATTGTAGAATCTGTGCGGTAAGTATATAGTTCAGCCCAGGACTGAGTCATAGATAGGTGGATGTCATAGATAGTCGTAGATAGATACCAAAACACTGATTGGAGAAGAGACAATAAAGAAGTCATGGCAAAAGGATACAAAAAAAGAGAGAAAAGTTACTGTCAATTAATAGGAAGATATCAACAGGCAGTCCAGACATTCAGAACATTTAATACGATTCACTCTACTCTTTAAATTATAGGATATACAATCAAGCTTTGAGCTCCATTTCTCTCATAGTTACTAGATGCTTGCTATGTGACTGCCCTAAGCCAAGCGCTTTTGCAAGCATTGTTCACAGTGCACTAAGAGTCTTCCTCTACCTATTCTACTCTTAATAGCCCTGTATCTGTCCACTATAACATAATGTGCTACATAACAGACCACCATAAAACTCAGTGGCTCACAACAGTAAACAATTTCTTGCTTACATGTTTTCAGAGTGGCTAGGGATGGGCTGATGGAGGCTGGGCTCAGCTGGTCCATTCTCCTTGGACCCACAGGCTCCCTGGGGCATGTTCTTCTCATAATGATGACTGCAACACGAGAGGGCAAGACATCCTACACAAGCACATTTCAAGACTGCTCACATCATCTCTGCTACGATTCCATTATCCAAAGCAAGAAACACAACTGATCCAAATAAGCAGAGGCCTCTAAAAATGGAGGGGTCACATCAAGCTCCTTATTCATCACTCCAAGAGATTCTGGGGCCAGCAGCTAGCAACATGAGCTAGAATCCTCTTCCTGAAACTACTGTCTTACTGGATGAGCTCTCCACATCTTCCACCGTGAAGTGAAAACAATTCTTGTGTGTGTAAGTAAACCAATTCAAATGGACTATTTTATTTTGCCTCTTTCAGCTTCCCCCAAGGTAGAATCCCAATGGGACAATTACAAACATCTGGCCAAGAGAAGGAATACAGGCCACTTATTTTTCTGCTTTAGGAGAAGTCAATTAGAGTTTCAGTTTCCTCAGTTAAATGTCACCTTTTTACAACATCCTGGAGGGAGAGTTGGCAGGCCTGTCATAAGGGGAAAAATTCTTTCAGGGAAAGGCTTATTGTCTAAAAAGATACAGAAGGGTCCAGAGATGAAAGGACCCTCTCAGGCTGAGTTTCCCAGAGCTCTCCGTTTCTATTTTAAGCTGAACATTTGGCTTCCCTGGTATCCTCGAGTGAGCTTTTTCAGCTCAGCCTCCCTGCATCACTTTTCTACCATTTGCAAAAAAAGAATAATAAGACTTGCTGCTGGGTAATGCATATAAAATGCTCTAAGGAGCTCAGGAGGAAGGTAGGCTTCTCAAGGGGAAAGCTGTCAGCATGTTTTCTCCTGATCTCCAGATATTTTCAGTGTCTGCTACACCTCATTAGAGCAGCTGGTCCTTTCTCAGAGAAGTTAGACGAAAGCCAGAATAAATGGAGCAGAGAGGGTCCCTTCTCCTGTCTCTGCTGCAAAGGAGATATGTCAAATTGAGTGATGAACGATTACTCTTCTTCACTTGCTAACACTTTGTACCCCATCTTCAAATTAAGGAGCACATTGTTCGTGCACCCAAAAGGTTAAACACTCCCACTTCTTTGCTGCAGTCACTAATTGGTGCTTTATCACAATTTCTGTAGAGGGAACATCTTGTCTGCAGAATCCTTCCTCCACAGAGCTGGATGAGATTTTGAGAGCATCTCAAGTTTCTAAAGTTAGATCATAAATCACTCTTCTGCTTTTAAGGAGGTATTGCACCTAAAAAGAGCCCGTCTGTTATTAATAATTGTCTGCAACTTACTTTGAACAGTATCAAAAAATAAGATGGATTGATGCATTTTTCATTTTTGAAAAATTCTTTGGAAAATTCTTCCCTTTTCAAACATAGGGAAAGTTATTTTCTCTCTCTTGGTATTTTACTTTATCAATAGAACAAGAACTTCTACCCTTTTCAAAATATTGACAGGCACGGAGATGGGCATCTGGAATTCCCATAATGCTGCCAGTGGGAGTGCCACATGGATCCACTTTGGAAAACAGTTTTTAGTATCTAAAATTGCTAAGCATATTTGGTGGATATGTCTCTATCAGTGGAATCTCTGGCTTTTAAGGGATATTTTTAGGGATATGCCTAACAGAAATACCTGCATATTTTCACAAAAGACACATATTAGAATGTTTTAATCAGTGAAATCTAGAAACTAGACATCGTTTCTAGATGTATTCACCGAGTATTCCACTCTACTGTTGATGCAGTTTACCCATCAACAATAGAATGAGTAAATTGCAATGTATTCACAGAGTGGAATACTATATAGCAATGAGAATTAACAGTTCACATCTACACACATGGGTAAAACTCACAATCATCATTTTGAGCAAAAGAAGTCAGACACAAAAAGAACCCATACAGCTTCTAAGAGGCTGGTAATGTCCCAATTCTTGATCTGGGTGCTGGTTAAACTCATTTGTGAAGATGTAGAGTTGTCTGCTCATGTTGAGTGCTCTCCTCTGTGTACATATTTTGCTTCAACAAGAAGTTAACACAATATGCATACAGAAAAATTGCCCCAAAAGTCAAAATAGAAAGTACTGGGGGAAAGCTTCCACCTAACTTTTCATCCTCTCGCTCCTCACTCATCCCCTGGAAAGGGCAGGGCTGTAGCTGAGTGGTGAGGAGGGAGAAGGAGACACACAGCTTGGTGGTCCCTTTTCTCCCTGTTCCTGAGCCCTTCCCTGATCCCTCTGCCTTGACTGCCATGATCTTGAAGTTGAGAAGCAACAGTTTTCCTTTTGTCTGGCCAGGCCAGTGGACCTGCACTGTAGACCCAGGCTCCTCTCTCTTGGGGTATCCCAAGTCTGTCTTTATGGGAAGAAGCAGGAGCCCTGTGTGGCTGTACCCCAAGCCACATTCTCTGACCCACTGCTGTGAGCAACAGAGGTATCATTTTGATCTTTAATTCTCATTGCTTTATCTGTTTCTCAACTGATTATAAAGATGGAAAACAAAGAGGTACAAGTAATTGTCACCCCTTAAACCTCAAAAACTTCTTTTTAACGTTAAGAAATGCAGGCAAGAATAAATGTATTGCTTTTATTTTATGGAACATTAAGACCAAAGGTTGTGAGCTCCTACAGCTGGGATTTGAGGGAATGATGACTGCTCCTTGGAACAACACCAACTGAATAATTAGAAAAGCAGAATGAGATTAATTAATCTTCTTGCCATAATATTTCCCTGTGTAACTAAAGACGCTGTTTTTATTTATCTCTTTTAATTTGTATTTGTATACAGTTATGGGGCACAAGTGTAATTCTGTTACATGCATAGACTGCATAGTGGGGAAGTCAGGGTTGTCGGTGTACCCATCACTCAAATAACATACATTGCACCCATTAAGTAATCTCTAATGTTATGGGTCCCCCCGTTGGATGGGGATTTAGAGTGGTTTGATGTAATGTCAGAGGTTATCTCTGTGCTGAGTTAGACATCACAGTCACCAATTGCTACAGAAGAGGAAAACAGAGCAAATCCTTCCACGAAGAAATAGAATCCAGTTCTCCATCTCTTCAATCTGGGTCTAGACATGTGACTTTTTTTTTTCCTTTCTTTTTTTTTTTGCATGGAGCAAACAATCTAAACAGCTACTTGAAAAATGCTTTCTACTTGGACATACCCTTTTGCTATAGGGAGCCCTTCCACCATCATATGAAGAAGCCTGGTTTAGCCTGCTGGAAGATGAGAGATCACATGGAGTGGGGCCCCAACCATTCCAGCCAAAGCCCTAGTAATAGAATTCAGATCATCCAAGACCATGGCATCCCACCTGAGAAGTTCAGATGAGAAGGGTCACCTGAACAACCCACAGAATCTTAAAAAGTAAAAAATGAGTGTTACCACTACACATCTATTAGAATGGCAGAAATCTAAGACCTTGACAACAACAAATGCTGGTGAGGATATGTAGCAACAGGAACTCTCATTCACTGAAGATGGAAATGCAAAATAGTGCAGCTACTCTGGAAAATAGTTTGGCTATTTCTGATGACACTAAATATACTATTATTATATGATCCAGAAATTTTGCTCCTTAGCACTTCCCCAAAAAAGTTGAAAACTTATGTACATACAAAAACCAGCATATGGTTATTTATGGCAGCTTTTGATATGGTTTGGCTCTGTGTCCCCACCCAAATCTCATCTTGTAGCTCCCATAATTCCCACATGTTGTGGGAGGAACCTGGTGGAAGATTACTGAAATATGGGGATGAGTCTTTTCCATGCTGTTCTTATGAGAGTGAGTGGGTCTCACGAGATCTGATGGTTTTAAAAAACAGGAGTTTCTCTGCACAAGCTCGTTTATTTTGCCTGCTGCCATCCACACAAGATGTAATTTGCTCCGCTTTGCCTTCCACCATGATTGTGAGGCCTCCCCAGCCATGTGGAACTGTAAGTCCAATCAAACCTCTTTCTTTTATAAATTGCCCAATCTTGGGTGTGCCTTTATCAGCAGCATAAATATGGACTAATACAGTAAATTGGTACCAGTAGAGTGGGGAATTGCTGAAAATATACCCAAAAATGTGGAAGCAGTTTTGGAACTGGGCAACAGGCAGAGGTTGGAACAGTTTGGAGGGATCAGAAGAAGACATGAAAATGTGGGAAAGTTTGGAACTCCCTGGAGACTTGTTGAATGGCTTTGACAAAAGTGCTGATAGTGATACAAACAATAAGGTCCAGGCTGAAGTGGTCTCAGATGGAGATGAGGAACTTCTTGGGAACTGGAGTAAAGGTGACTCTTTTCATGTTTTCACAAAGAGACTGGCAGCATTTTGCACCTGCCCTAGAGATTTGTGGAACTTTGAACTTGAGAGAGATGATTTAGGGTATCTAGCAGAAGAAATTTCTAAGCAGCAAAGCATTCAAGAGGTGACTTGGGTGCTGTTAAAGGCATTCAGTTTCAAAAGGGAAACAGAGCGTAAGAGTTTGGAAAATCAGCAGTCTGGCAATGCAATAGAAAAGAAAATCCCATTTTCTGAGGAGAAATTCAAGTCAGCTTCAGAAATTTGCCTAATAACAAGGAGCCAAATGTTAATCCCTAAAACAATGGGGAAAATGTCTCCAGGGCATGTCAAAGGTCTTCACAGCAGCCTTCCCATCAAAGCCCCTGAGGCCTAGGAGGAAAAAATGGCTTCCTGGGCTGGGCCCAGGGTCCCCATTCTGTGTGCAGCCTAGGGACTTGGTGCCCTGCCTCTCAGCCACTCCAGGCATTGCTTCAGAGGGTGCAAGCCCCAAGCCTTGGCAGCTTCCACGTGGTGTCGAGCCTGTGAGTGCACAGAAGTCAAGAATTGAGGATTGGGAACCTACATCTGTGTTTTAGAGGATGTATGGAAATGCCTGGATGTCCACTCAGAAAGTCTGCTTCAGGGTGGGCCACTTATGAAAAACCAATGCTAAAGCAGTGCAGAAGGGAAATGTGGGGTGGGAGTCCCCACACAGAGTCCTCACTGGGGCACTGCCTAGTGGAACTGTGAGAGGAAGGCCACTGTCCTCCAGATTCCAGAATGGTAGATCCACCAACAGTTTGCACCATGCACCTGGAAAAACTGCAGACAATACCACCGGGAGGGAGGCGGTAGCCTGCAAAGCCACAGGCGCAAAGTGGCCCAAGACCATGGGAACCCATCTCTTAAATTAGTGTGACCTGGATGTGAGACATGGAGTAAAAGGAGATCATTTTGGAACTTTAAGATTTGACTGCCCTGCTGGATTTTGGACTTGTGTGGGGCCTGTAGCCCCTTGGTTTTGGCCAATTTCTCCCATTTGGAATAGCTGTATTTACCCAATGCCTGTACCCCCACAGAATCTGGGAAGTAACTAATCTGCTTTTGATTTTACAGGCTCATAGGTGGAAGGGACTTGCCTTGTCTCAGATGAGACATTGGACTGTGGACTTTTGAGTTAATGACAAAATAAGTTGAAACTTTGAGGGACTGTTGGGAAGGCATGATTGGTTTTGAAATGTGAAGAGATTTGGAAGGGGCAAGAGGTGAAATGATATGGTTTGGCTCTGTGTCCCCACCCAAATCTCATCTTGTCACTCCCATAATTCTCACATGTGGGAGGGACCCAGTGGGTGATGATTGAATCATGGGGTGGGTCTTTCCCCCTGCTTTCTTTTGATAGTGAATGGGTTTCATGAGATTTTATGGTTTTAAAAAATGGGAGTTTCTCTGCACAAGCTCTCTTATTTTGCCTGCCACCATTCATGTAAAATGTGACTTGCTCCTCCTGCCTTCTGCCGTGATCATAAGGTCTCCCCAGCCAAGTGGAACTGTAAGTCCAATTAAACCTTTCTTTTGTAAATTGCCCAGTCTTTAGTATGTCTTTATCAGCAGCATGAAAATGGACTAATACAGTTTTGTGCATAATTGCCAAAACTGGAAGCAACCAAGATATCCTTCAGTAAGTGAATAAATCATGGTACATCCAGATAATGGAATATTCAATGCTTTAAAACAATGAGCTATCAAGCCATGGAAGAACTTTAACTGCATATTACTAAGTGAAAGAAGCCAGTCTGAAAAGGCTACACACTGTAGGATTCTAAATATATGATATTCTGGAAAAGGCAAAAATTGGGGGACAGTAAAATGATCAGTGGTTAACAGGGGTTAGGAGGAGGGAAGGATGAATAGGCAGAGCAGAGGATTTTTAGGGCAGTGAACCAATCTACATGATACTGTAATGGTGAATACAAGTCATTGTACATTTGCCCCAACCATATAGAATATGGGACACCAAGAGTGAACCCTATTGTATTTCGATTGATCTTGGTGTATCAATGTAGGTTTATCAATCATAACAAATGTATCACTTTGGTGTTGGATGTTGTTAGGCAGGGAGGCTGCATATGTGTGTGAGTAGAGGGTATATAAGAGCTTTCTGCACTATTTTTCCATGAATGTAAAACTTCTCTAAAAAAATCAAGTCCATTTTAAAAAATGCATATCATTCTAAGCCACCGACTTTTGGGTGGCTTGTTACATAGCAAAAGCTAACTGATACACTGGGTCAAACCTTGGGTGGGGAGGAGAATCAAAGGAAAATTGAGTCTCTGTCACTTCAGAATTCAGATACACAAACAAAAAAACATCCAATAAAATAGGCATGATGGAATTCAGGAGTAAGTTATATCCACACCTATAGTTTGGCATATTAGTTAAAACCAAACAATAAGCCGAGTCTAATATTTCACAAGGATACACTTCATTAGCCCCATTGCATGGTGTTTTAATTTCTTCCTTATTGTTAGGGAAAGGAATTACTTCCACTGAAGCCTGGCAATGAAATTCCTATTTCTAGAAGCCTCAAAAATGGACCATAATAGAGTGAATGCAATTCCTAGGTTTACCTTAAAAGAGGCAGAGAAGATGAGACGTTTTGACCTGAGCAGTTCAGCAGGTGTCTGTCCTGCTCCCAGCAGCTGATCTAGTACAGTCCCAAGTCATCTGCACAAGGAGGGAAGAAAAGGCAATACTGAAACAATGGATTATCCAGAATCATTTATTTGGTTCTTTGGAATGAGTCAGCTCACCGCTGCTCTGCTGCCGCCCCTCCACCCGCCTTGCTCTCCGCCTTCTTCTCTCATACCTGTGAGCACAAATTGGGCCCCGTCCCTTACTAAAAGCCCCTGAAACTGATAACAAGGATTTCTCTGGATGTCAGGGATCATGTACTGAGAACCACTGCCTTGGAAGGTAAGACAAGAAAAATTCCCTGTAGATGAAAAACTGAAGGTGGGGGTCCTGAGGTCAGATTCCAGCCCCAGCAAGGTTTGGGTCTTGGTGGGCATACAGGCTGAAATCCTTATCTAGCTCTGCAGCAGACTCTGGGAGTCAGAGATGGGGGGAATAGAGCACAGTTTATTAACAGAGGGAGCTGGTAATGGCTTCAAATCAGCGCAATATCCTGAATTGTTAAGAATTCCATCAATGCCGTTAATTAGCTGCTAACCATATGCCTCTTATCTTTGAACGTGCTTCCTAATCCAACATGAAAATAACAACTAAATTACAGACTGGTCCTGAGGTTGAATTTCTATACCTGATTCACTTTATTTGTAGTCTCCTTTGCATTCATAGGACAACCCAGGGAGATGAAGCCATTTACCCTGAGCCAATGGCAGGGCAGCTTTGCCCACCACGCACTCACACCCTTGCAGAGAGGACAGGAAGAATTAGAGAGGTCGTTTCTATACATTTGGAGATATTTCTCTGGTTTCAATGAAACAAAATTTCAAGGGGTAGCCTTCCCCAAACTCTCCATGTGTGACTATGTGGGTCAACAAATGGGAGGAGTTAGGCTGAAATAAGTGTGTTTTACTGCAGTGCAAGTTTTTTTTTTAATAGTAAAAATAGTGATAGAGAAATAGGTGTGTTAATATTTTGCCCCACACCCAAAGTCACACTATGACATTGGAACATTTTTTTTTCAATTACACTGATTCTTTTATCAACATCAATAACATACTGACAAACCAGATGCTGGCAAGAACACAGACCAGCCTGAACTCTCCTACACTGCTGGTGGGAGTGCAAAGTGGCACAGGGCATTTCTTCCCCAGAGAGCCTATTGTTCAACATTTACAGCTCGGCAGCGGGGGCATGTGTGAATGTGTATATCAGACAGGGTTGTTAGTTGCAGACAACAGACTCTAGTTCAAGCAGATAGACAAAAGAGGTATTACAGAATTCCAGAAGGTGGCTGCGGAGATGGGAAAGGGTTCCTTCAAGTAAACGTGGGTCTTGGATAAACTGAGTGCTGAAAGTGAGTGTTGCATCACCATTCACCTCTCCCTGTGGGAACTGGAGACTTGTAAGTATTGTGTGATCATCACTGATGCCCCATGACATGGAGTGTTTACCAAAAACATGATCACAGGAACATTTGGGGCTGTCTATCCTGTCCTGACTGTTGCTTCCATTGATGAGTCTGAACCTGGTGTCTCCAAGAATGGGCAGACCCATGAGCATTCTGGCTCACACTGGGTGTGAAACAATTGTTGGTATTAAGAAAATTGATTCCACTGAGCTACCTTAAAGCCCGAAGAAATATGAGGAATTTATTAAGGAAGTCAGCACCTACATTAAGAAATTGGCTACAGTCCAGACACAGAAGCATTTGTGCCAATTATTAGTTGGAATCATGACAGAAGGCTGCACCCAGGTACTCACATTCCTTGGCTCAAGGGATGAAAAGTCACCCATAAAGACAGCCATGCCTGTGAAACCATACTGCTGGAAGCTCTGGATTGCATTCTACCACCAACTTGTCCAGCTAATAAGCCCTTGAGTCTGCCCCTCAGTGATGTCCACAATGTTGGTGGTATCGATACTGCCCCTGTGGGCCAAATGGAGACTGGTACTCTCAAGCCTAGCATGATCACTGCACCTTTGCTCAAGTCAACATCACAACTGAAGTCTGTTGAAATACACCATGAAGCTTTGAGTGAAGTCCTTCCTGGGGACATTGTGGGCTTCAACGTCAAGAACATGTCTTTCAAAGATACATATTGTGGCAACCTGGTTGGCGACAGCAAAAATGACCTATCAATGGAAGCAGCTGGCTTCACCACTCAGGTGATCACCCTGAACCATCAAGGCCAAATCAGTACTGGCGATGCCCCTGTGCTGAATTGTCACATGCCTCACATTGCTTGCAAGTTTGCTGAGCTTATGGAAAACATTGATCACCAATCTGGTAAGAAGGTAGAAGACGAACCCAAATTCTTCAAATTGGGTGATGCCGCCATTGTTGATATGGTTCTGTGAGCAGAGAGCTTCTCTAACCATCCTCCTCTGGGTCCCTTTGTTGTTGATGATGTGAGACAGACAGTTGCTGTGGACGTCATTAAAGCAGTGGACAAAAGGGCTGCAGGAGCCGGCAAGGCCACCAAGTCTGCCCAGAAAGCTCAGAAGTCCAAATGAATATTAACCCTAATACCTGCCACCCCGGTCTTAATCAGTGGTGGGTGGAAAAATAGTCTCAGAACTATTTATTTCAACTGGACATTTAAGTTTAAAAGACTGGTTAACAATAAATGCATCATAAAACCTCCAAAAGGAAAGGAGAATGTTTTGTGGACCATTTGTTTTTGTATGTGTGACAGTTTTTTGAAGTTACTAGTTTTTAAAATCAGTACTTATTAATCAGAATCAACTTGACCAAAAATCTGTCACCGGATTTAGGACCCATGAAAACAATGTTTAATGAGGGGGAAAAAAAAAAAGGTCCAGTGTGACAAAATGAACCTAAATTTACATTTTGCATGTAGGAGGGAAAAAAGTTTTGTAATGATTGTTTTCACACACTCGGTGAAAGCAGAGGCACTGGGTTAGATTTAGGTGATTATTCCCAAATCACTAGGCCCCAGATAGCCAAGCGAACTCCCACAGGAACTGGTTGGACATTAGGAGACAGTGAGCATTGTTGCCTGCCTGGCACCTCCTCCACTTTTTGCCGCAGTGCCTCACTTCTTCTTTGGGGTGCTCCCTTCTCCCCACTCCACATGGTCCTATCAATCAAGCTTCCTGCCCACTCACCCACCCAAGCCCTGGGATCATGTCTCAAGTCAGGCCCAGTGCTCCCCAAGAAATCTGAATCTTGAGCCAAATGACACAAAGACCAAAAAAAAAAAAAAAAAAGTCAACCAAAATAAAGTGGTTCCTGTGGTAGTCCCCTCAAATGGCTATCCATCAATCCCTGCTTCAGAGACTGCCTCCCACCCCTAGAGCTGCCCTGTTCCTGATGCTTTTGAGGTCTCATTGCAAAACTCCTCCACCAAGCCTGTGAGCTTTCTGACGCGCTTATCATGAATAGCTGGTCTGTTTAAGTTAGCTACAATCTGTTTCTGTTGTTTGCCACCAAAGAACACTAGCTGACATGCCAGTGTTACAGCTGAGAGAGGCTTGCTTTTTTCCTATTAGGCCATGTTTTGGTTGATGCTTGTTCACCAGATCATGCAGAATGGTAGATCATTGTAATAATGGCCCCGATGAGTCCATGCCCCTTTACAATGTGGCATTGCTCTCCCTCCCATCAAGATTTTACCCTTGAAGTTTATTTCTATACCTCCTTGTATATGGGCTGGCTTTGTGAATTAATGAATAAAATATCGTGGAAGTGATGCATGTGGTTTCATGAGTCCTTGCAGCTTTCATCTTCAGCTCCCTGGAACCCTGAGACCGCCATGCTGTAAGGAAGCCCATGCTGGCCTCCTGGAGGATTAGCAGCCATTTAGAAAAGAACTGAGATATTCTGTCAACAGCCAGATGTGTGAGTGAGGGCATCTTGGACTCTTCAGCCCAGCCTAATCATAAGATGACTACGGTCATGTGTGTGTACCCAGATAAGACCAACAGAAAAACTACCAAGACTGGCAAACTCACAGAAATGTGAGAAATAATGAACGGTTGTATTTTAAGCCACTAAGTTAGACAATCAATTAATGAGGAAAGAAATGGAGCACAGGACACAGCAGTTATGAGACACTGGCAGCAGTGACAGCAGCATCATGTGCAGGGCTGGGGTGTGTATACGCATGTGCAGAAGGCAGGACTGGAGTGGAAATGAACTCCAGCTGCAAGAAGCAGTCAATATGTTAACAGTGGAGGGTGTCCAGGTTCTTGGCATCTTGGACAAAGAATTGGACACAACGCACAAACAAAGCAAGGAAGGAACAAAAGGTTTTAATGAAAATGAAAATATGCTCCACGTGTGGGAGCAGGCCTGAGAATAAGGGCTCAAAGGCCTTGTTATAGAGTTTTTGTGAGTCTAAACACCCTCTACTTGGGGTACGCCCTATGTAAATGAAGAGGATGAGGTAAAGTTACAAAGCCATAAACCCTTTGGTTATTTCTGTGGTTTACAATAACTTAACATACTAACTATAATTGTGATTGGTAACATATACGTAGACATTAGAAATTTAGAGATCCTATAAAATTTCAGATATGTATTGGTATTATTCACAAAAGTATAACTTAAAAAACATTGAGCATCATTTTGGCAATCCCATGTACCTAAATATGTCAAATAATTCTGTTTACCTCTCTTTTCTGGATACTTCAGGGGCCCTCTGAAGTATTTGAAAAGTCAGGTGCCAGGAAAGACAATTTTGAAACTGAAGTTTGATTTTGGGAATTGCAGATTACCACAAGTTATTTATTTTGCCAAAATGATGACTCAGAAACTTTAAAGAAGCAAAAACCTTATAACCCTTTTGAATTTAGTCAACATGTTCACACAGAGAACCTCTTCTGCAAGATTAATTTCCACAATTTTTCCACCACTTTTTGGAACCTTCAGCTTTCCTTATCTAACGTAAACCAATCCTTTAACCCTCAGCAAAAGTTTACATTTCCATGACTTCATACACCCTTTTACTAAAAAAACCCCACATTTTACTGTTTTTATACACCGTGCATATAAATATATTCCAGTAGTCTTCATTGCATGTTAAAATGGAGACTCTTAACATTTTAACTTTAACGTAAAACCTGGTAAGTCATGTTCTGATAAGGTTTGAGTGTTTCCAGCATTTAGGTAGGACATGGCCAACTCCACAGGTCACAGACCTTACCTAGCTGGAAAGCAGTCAAGTTAAACAATTTTTAAAAGTCAAAGAAGCAGCTTATGACCTTAAAGCAGTTAGCAAACCTAATACTGGAACGTAATTTAGACCACATGTTTACATTTTGAAGACAATTGCATTTTACAATAAACTTGAAACCCTTTTTATTTCCCAAAGATTTCTAAAGTTGCGTGAACTAAAAAGCCTTACATTTTTCACTTTTTTTTTTACAAAATATTTGATTTAAGCTCTTATTATTATTAAACCAATTAATTTAAAACTTTACAGAGGAGATATACAGTGACTTTTACTTTATATTTAACCAGTTTGCACAGAGAGAAAGAGGCCAGAGACTGACTGGTAGGAAACTCTTATTCTTTTGCAGGCATATCAGATTTCTGGGTTCTCTCTCCCTGAGCAGCGCTGGTGACTCTGCTTGACTGTGTGCAAACAAACACATTGCCATGAATTAAGAATATTCATAGATAGTTTACAATTTTTTGAGAAACTAGGCAGAGAAAGAACTATGACTTAAATTCTATATGTAAGAGTATACTCAACACAAAGTATCAGGAAGCCTGAAATCCAAAAAGTTAGTTTAAGAATAAAAAGCTGGTGTGCTCCATTAGTTCCTGCAGGCCCAACAAAGGTAGCTTAGGAATTCCAGAGAGATTGAACAGATGATGACTTGCTGGAAATGCATAGGAGCACAGAACTAAATTAAAGCCTTCCACTAGGAACTAAAAAAGAAACCATGGTTTTATGTATATGGATACACAAGCAAAGCCAGAGAATAAACAGCAAACAAATGAAAACTAGAAACAAAAACAAATAAACAAAAAACTCATCCTAAATTTTCACACTCAATTTACCCTGGAAGCTGCAGTGTTCCTTGGGCCCCAAAAAACCCACATAATGAATATTTTATTCCTGATATAAAATGCAATATCCTTAAGTTCACTAATATATTATACATTCTGTGCAATTAAAAATCTCACTTTAGGCACATGACCCATAAGGACTCCAGCACTATCCACACAAAAGGGTAAACAAACTGTGAAGCAATGCAAGCATGTATGTGAAATTTGGTTTTATGATAAGTTCAGCTTCATGCTTAACTATATTAAAAAAGAATTGCCAAACTGCCACTGCATTTTTTACAATACTTCTCATTCTACTTAATCAAGATTAAGAGCTTTAACTATGAAAATGTTAATTAGCCAAATGTCTCCAATTCTCTATCAGGTTTTAACAAATATTTTACTATTTAAACTTTTCCACTCTTTCTCCCCTACTTAATGATTCCTTACTACATTGTTTCATGAATAACCTTTTCAAATCTGTAATTTGAACTAATTCTTAGATAACTTCTGAATTAGACAAAATTATTCTTTTTTTTTCACTAATAACATAACCTTTTCTGATACATCGTGTATACAGAATTACATGTTAACTAAAATTTTTATCCTTAGTAACCTAAAGCTTTAGTGAAATTCTAAAAAGCAAGAAATCCTGAATTATTAGATATGGGCATTTATAGATAAGAATAATTCCACAATTTGAGAAACATATTTCCCCATATTACAACCCATATTAATTGGAAATGACCCAGATATTAAATGAGAGTTTAAAATAACTTTTAAGATTTTAATTTTCACAAAAAGGTCACCTAAAACATCTATTCCATTCACTGTAAATTTTACTTTTAACAAAGAAGACATGTGACATCAATTAACATATGTAAAATAAACATTGGTTTGGTCCTGAAAGGCAGGACAACTCCAAGTGAGGAGGCTTGGGAGCTATCAGATCACAGATGGGAGACAAAAGGTTGCATTCTTTTGAGTTTCTGATTAGCCTTTCCAAAGGAAGCAATCAGATATGCATTTATCTCAGTGAGATTTGGAATAGAATGGGAAGCAGACTGGCCCTAAGCAGCTCTCAGCTTGAATTAACACTGACATTTTAAAATATCTAGCAAAGACGAACAAGAAATTCAGACAAAATGTATCCTGACAATTCTGAAGGCATTTCTATTTTAATTCCACCAATAATTTTAAAGCTAGCTTGTTTAGTAAATTTATACTTTAAGTCACATGAAGTTGAAAATTGCTTAGATTTATTCACTTCATTTATAAGCACTCTTTTACTTATAATTCCATTTGGTAGACACACGTATAACAATAAGTGTACATACAAATAAACACATCTAGACGTGTATACACACACATAAACGAAGATCCAATAGCTTGGAACCTTAGCCAGGAGATAGCAATATAAGCTTGCCAGTTTTACTTTGTTTGCCCCAGTAGACAATCCAAGGAAGGCTGTGAACCAAAATTTTGGGTAAAGCAGTTTCCATGGCAGTTTGATTTTTAAAGGCAGGTTACCCCAGATTCCAAAAAGCACCGGGACCAAACAGTACGAAAGGACGGCATCACGATTAACCAGTCCCCCTGCTGAAAACAGCAGCACAAAAGCCTGGATATACGCAATGCCATCCCACCTTCCCATTAGACAATAAACCAAATTTTAAACAAATCTGGGGCAAAGCAGTATTGCAACTTCGAGAGAAAATTCTAAGGAGGATTTAATACCAGACCTCAGGATCTCTGCCAAGAGCATCTTCTTTTGAGAGTTTGAGGTCCACAGAACCCACGGAGCGTGCTCCTCTTGGGTCCAATCTTAAAGATGTCTCTGGCCTTAGGTGGGCACACCACATGCAGGTTTCCCCTCCAAAGCATACTATGAGGTCTATAAGAATAGCCATGAGAACTGGATGCCAGGTGAGCCTTTTGTTACTTAGCCAGTTGAGTACAATAGGGAAAATTTAGCATATGAAAAGAAGGTTTAAGTTGCCTGAAACATGTGCAAGCTTACTCCAGCTGCACCAAACATAGGGATCAGGGACTATGGATGGAAAGGATTTTTTAATTTTATTTAGTTATTTATTTTTATTATACCTTAAGTTCTGGGATACATGTGTAGAATATGCAGATTTGTTACATAGGTATACACGTGCCATGGTGGTTTGCCCGTACCCACCAACCCATCATCTACATTAGGTATTTCTCCTAATGCATTCCCTCCCTTGCCCCCACTACTGAAAGGCCTCAGTATATGATGTTCCCCTCCCCATGTCCATGTGTTCTCATTGTTCAACTCCCACTTACACGTGAGAACATGCAGTGATTGGTTTTCTGTTCCTGTGTTAGTTTGCTGAGAATGATGGTTTCCAGCTTCATCCTTGTCCCTGCAATGAACATAAAGTCATTTCTGTTTTATGATTACATACTATTCCATGGTGTATATGTGCCACATTTTCTTTATCCAGTCTATCAATGATGGGCATTTGGGATGGTTCCAAGTCTGTGCTATTGTGAATAGAACTGTAATAAACTTATGTGTGCATGTGTCTTTCAGTAGAATAATTTATAATCCTTTGGGTATATATCCAGTAAAGGAACTGCTGAGTCAAATGTTATTTCAGGTTCTAGATCCTTGAGGAATTGCGACACTGTCTTCTACAACGGTTTAACTAATATACACTCCCACTGAAAGTATAAAAGTGTTCCTATTTCTTCACATCCTCTCCAGCATCTGTTGTTTCTTGACTTTTTAATGATCAACATTCTACCTGGCGTGAGATGGCATCTTATTGTGGTTTTGATTTGCATTTATCTAATGACCAGTGATGATGAGCGTTTTTTTCATATGTTGTTGGCTGCATAAATATCTTCTGTTGAGAAGTATCTGTTCTTATCCTTTGTCCAGTATTTGATGGGGTTGTTTGGTTTTTTCTTGTAAATTTGTTTAAAATCTTTGTAGATTCTGGACATTAGCCCTTTGTCAGATGGATAGATTGCAAAATTTTTCTCCCATTCTCTAGGTTGCCTGTTCACTCTGATGACTGTTTCTTTTGCTGTGCAGAAGCTCTTTAGTTTAATTAGGTCCCATTTGTCTATTTTGGCTTTTGTTGCCATTGTTTTTGGCGTTTTAGTCATGAAGTCTTTGCCCATGCCTATGTCCTGAATGGTATTGCCTAGGTTTTCTTCAAGGTTTTTATGGTTTTTGGTCTTAGGATTAAGTCTTCAATCCATCTCGAGTTAATTTTTATATAAGGTGTAAGAAAAGGATCCAGTTTCAGTTTTCTGCATTATGACAGCTAATTTTCCCAACACCATTTATTAAATAGGGAATCCTTTCCCCATTGCTTGTTTTTGTCAGGTTTGTAAAAGATCAGATAGTTGTAGATGTGTGGTGTTGTGGTGTTATTTCTGAGGCCTCTGTTCTGTTCCTTTGGTCTATTTATCTGTTTTGGTACCAGTACCATGCTGCTTTGGTTACTGTAGCCTTGTAGTATAGTTTGAAGTCAGGTAGCATGATGCCTCCAGTTTTGTTCTTTTAGCTTAGAATTTTCTTGGTTATATGGGCTCTTTTTTGGTTTCATATAAAATTTAAAGTAGTTTTTTCTAATTCTGTGAAGAAAGTCAATGGTAGCTTGATGGGGACAGCACTGAATCTGTAAATTACACTGGGCACTGTGGCCATTTTCACAATGTTGATTCTTCCTATCCATGAGCCTGGAACGTTTTTCCATTTATTTGTGTCCTCTCTTATTTACTTGAGCAGTGGTTTGTAGTTCTCCTCGAAGAGGTCCTTCACATCCCTTGTAAGCTTTATTCCTAGGTGTTTTATTTTCTTTGTAGCAATTGCGAATGGGCGTTCACTCATGATTTGGCTATTTGTTTGTCCATTACTGATGTATAGGAATGCTTGTGATTTTTGCACATCGATTTTGTATCCTGAGACTTTGCTAAAGTTGTTTATCAGCTTAAGGAGATTTTGGGTTGAGACAATGGGGTTTTCTAAATATATAATCATGTCATCTACAAAGAGAAACAATTTCACTTCCTGTTCTCCTATTTGAATACCCTTTATTTCTTTCTCTTGCCTGATTGCCCTTGTCAGAATTTTTAATACTATGTTGAATAGGAGTGGTGAGAGAGGACATCCTTGTCTTGTGCTGGTTTTCAAAGGGAATGCTTCCAGCTTTTGCCCATTCAGTATGACATTGGCTGTGAGTTTGTCATAAATAGCAATACCTAGTTTACTGAGAGCTTTAGCATGAAGGCTGTTGAATTTTATCAAAGGTCTTTTCTACATCTATTGAGATAATCATGTGATTTTGTCATTGGTCTGTTTACGTGATGGATTACGTTTATTGATTTGCATATGTTAAATCAGCCTTCATCCCAAGGATGAAGCCAACTTGATGGTGGTGAACAAGATTTTTGATGTGCTGCTGCATTCGGTTTGCCAGGATTTTTGCATCAATGTTCATCAGGGATATTGGCCTAAAAGTTTTTTTGTTGTTGTGTCTCTGCCAGGTTTTGGTATCAGGATGATGCTGGCTTCAGAAAATGAGTTAGGGAGGGGTCCCTCTTTTTCTGTTGTTTGGAATAGTATCAGAAGGAATGGTACCAGCTCCTCTTTGTACCTCTGGTAGAATTCAGCTATTACTCTGTCTGATCCTGATCTTTTTGTGGTTGGTAGGCTATTAATTACCGCCTTAATTTCAGAGCTTGTTATTGGTCTATTCAGGGATTTGACTTCTTCCTGGTTTAGTCTTGGGCGGGTGTATGTGTCCGGGAATTTATCCATTTCTTCTAGATTTTCTAGTTTATTTGCATACAGGTGTACAGGTGTACAGTGGGCTACACCCACTGTCTAACCAGTCTCAATGAGCTGAACCAGGTACCTCAGTTGGAAATGCAGAAATCACTCACCTTCTCTGTTCATCTCACTGGGAATTGCAGATGGGAGCTGTTCCTATTTGGCCATTTTGCCAGCCCCACCGAAGATATTTTTTAAAAGTCCTTCCCTCTTCAGGGCAGGGAGATTCTTCCCATTTGTTCCTTGGCCTTCAGTCAACATCAAGGAGTAACCCCAGCCAATTGCCCTCAATTTCCAAGGCTGTACTAGGAAACAGCCACTGTAAGACTGAAAAAGAAACAGAAGGGAAAAAAAGGGAACAAAAAGACCCAGATTCCTTACGCGAACCAGGGGGTGGCAATTAGGCTTCTCCACATGGAAACTCCTTAGTTTCACTGGCTACGGCCAGAAACCTGCAGGTACTTCCATGTTTAGGTGCTGCCCACCACGGGTCCCAAGTTGGAAAGGAAAAGAGAGAGAATGGGGGGGGGAGAGAAAGGGAGAGAGAGAGAGAGAATGAGAGAGAGAGGGAGAGGGAGAGAGAGAGACAGAAAGAGAGAGAGAGAGAGAGAGAGGGAGAGAGAGAGAGAGAGAGACCCTGTATGGAGCAGAAAGAAAAGGAAGAAAAATGAATCCCAAACTTTGGGCTTACCTCTTTCTCCAGGCTGGCTTGGCAAAATACACTAATGGTGGAGGGTGTCCAGGTTCTTGGCTTCTTGGATAAAGCATTGAACAAAACACAAAGCAAGGAAGAAATAAAGGGTTTTACTGAAAATGAAAGTACTCTCCACCGTGTGGGAGCGTATCGAGGATAGGGGCTCAAAAGCCCTGTTACGGGGTTTTTGTGAGTTTAAATACCCTCTACTTGGGGTATGCCCTATGTAAATGAAGATGATGAAGTAAAATTATAAAATCATTTACAGCATATGCCCTGTGGAGAGGATATTTTCTGTTATAGCTGAAGTGTGAATTGGCCTTATGTTTCCTGCATGCAGACCCTATTTTCTTGCCTCAAAGCATTTCTTTCTCACATCTGCCACTGGGAGAGGAGGCCAGCCAGCCCACAGCACACTGGAGCTCCTGGCCAGTGTGGGAAACAGTAGGGCAGAGGCCGGAAGCCCTGGCAGTACCAGGAGGCACAAGGTTTGGATTCCAACCCTGGCCCAGATGCTGCCTGGCTTGAGGAAGACACTTGATTTCCCCAATTCCAGTTCCATCATCCAAAAGTTGGGCATGATAATACCTTCCCTGTCCACTCCACAGGGTTGTAAAGGTGGATGAAATAATAAATGTAAAAGCCCAAGATCAATTTAAGAGCCAAGTTGCAATAGCCAGTTAGGCATGCAACCCCCAGAAACAACTGGGTCCGAGTTTATTCTCAGAATGTTATCAGACATGGGAACAAGAGCTGACCACCCCATTACAAGGGCTTATGTCAACATGAGGGAGGTCAAGTCTATCTCTTGGGGATGCTCCATGGCAAAAACATGATCTTGTTGAGATCGATTTATAACCAGACTCCTGCCTTGCAGCACCTAGCACATGTCAAATGTCCATGTTGCTCTCATAGTCAGCCTTGAAGTTTCTATTTTGCCTCCCTAAAACCAGCAGCAATGCCCCAGCCCCATAGCCCATGAGACCTTACTGAGGGTCTCTATATTTCTTCCTCACTTACTTGCTAGTCATGGCCTGTGTTCTATTCATTCATTCTCTTTCTACCCTCCCTTCCCTTTGTCCCTGCAATATAATTTCCCTAAGAACCTCTAAGACTTCTTGTGAACTACTGACAGATCTTATTTTCTCCTCAAATCCATTCCCAGTTCCTTTCATCCTCCACTGAAGATTGTCTTTTCTTGTTCCTGGCATCACAGTTTATACAGCCTGATAGCAGCCCCATCTCCTTTAGGAAATGGAAAATTACTACACCTTATTCACAACGTGGGGCAAATCCAGTCCCTGGCTCTTCTGTCTGCCTTACCCCAACAGGATGCAGTTATGTGGTTTTCAAAGTTTCTCCTCTTGGGCTTGCAATGCATCTCAAATGTTGGGCAGGAGAAAAAGATGGTACAAATGGCCAGCCCATAGTTCTTTAATGGCACTCAATCACACCTTTACCATCACTGCCAAAAAATTATTTGGAGTTTAAAGAGCAGTTTAAAGTAGCTTGAGCCATAATTATTAATTGATCCAGGTCTATAAGCGGGGATCAGGCTGGTTTAGATCAGGGGCACCCAGTGGGCTCTGGTGACACGACTTTCCCTTTCCTTTCCCTCCCCTGTGGGAGAAATGGTTTCCCATTATTTCAGATCTCTGGGTGCCTCAACATCCTGTGTTTGTTCTCGTGACCCTCTCTCACCTCTGTAAGAAGCTCTTTCATTAAAGTCTCTTGAAATGGCTAAAGTAGATTCTGTTTTCTGGCTGTTGCTGTTCATGAACCAAACCTTAGATCAGTGCAGAACTAGGAAAGCCAAATGGCATTTCTGACAATATCTTCTGTGAGTGTCCACGTTATTGAGTCACCCGGTTTTTCAAGAACAAATGTCCTGTGGATTTGAACATTTATCACTTAGGTGTTGCATTTATCTGCAAATAGGAAAAAACAGAATTAAAAAATACACAATTGCTTAGATAAAGGACTGCAAACTTTTTCTCAAGGGGCTGGATGAGATAGTAAATATTTTAGTCTCATGGGCCACATTGTCTCTGTTGCAACTACTCAGCTTTGCCACTGTAGTGGAAAGCAGCCACAGACAATATATATACAAAGTAATGTGGCTATGTCTTGATCAATCTTTTTTTTACAAAATCAGGTAGCCAGTCTATGGGTTATAGTTTACCAACCTATGGCTTAGACAAATTAGTGGCTTATTTTTCTTCATATAATAAGAAAGCCTGAGGTATACGGCTGTGGTGATAGTTCAGCAAGTTGCTGGCTGGTGCTGCAGTGATAGTCATCTGAAGCCTAGACTGGGGCTGGAGGATCCATTGTAAGCTGGCTCATTCACATGACTGGCAAGTTGGTGCTAGAACCAATTCCTTCCTTTGTGGGGCTCCTTGAGTGTCCTCACAGCATGGTGTCTGGCTTCTCCTGAGAAAGCAAGCCAAGAAAACAAGGTTGAAGCTGCAACGCCTTTTCTGACCTACTCTTAAGGTCAAACAACATTTTTTTTTTATGTTCCTTTGATCACACAGGTCAACTCTTACTCAGTGAAAGAGGAGACTATACAAGAGCCTGAATACCAGGGGGTGATAATTGTTAGAGGCCATCTGAAAAGCCTGCATGGCTATGGTACATGACTCACTTACTGCTGGATAGCAAGAAAAGGGAGAGGCAGGAAACACCTTCCCCAACATCTCTGGAGGGGAGGACCTGCTATGGGACATTTTTCTTTCTCTTTCTTTTTTTTTTTTTTTTTTTTTTTTTTGTAACAGGATTTCACTGCATTGCCTAGGCTGGTCTCAAACTCCTGGGTTTAAGCCATCTTCCCATCTCAGGCTCCCAAAATGCCAGGATTACACCACACTAGCCTCAGGACATTTTTCTAACCACACTATTATTCCCAAAGCCTGCAGTCTCTTGAGTTATCTAATGATAATTGAAGAAATCTTCCACTTAGGAAGATTTCATTCGCATGTGGAATCAGCTAAGGTTAAAAACTCTTTGAAGGCCCAAGAGCAGAAGTAGAGTAACGGCTTTGGGAGGCATCACTGAATAGAGACTGCTAACACTCACTTGGGCTTGAGTCTGCAAACCAAGCTGACCCTGCATTTTGCAAGTTTTGTTTAATCTGACTCACCTTGTTTCGGTGCACTGTACTTCAAGTGTGCTCTGGATTGTGCCATCACTGGGGGCTCTCCTTTCAATTCTATAGCATCAGCCCACTCAACAAGCTTGACTTCTTCCAAGCTGTTGATAAGTGTGCTGTCTGGAGCAGAGCCCTGTAGCATTCTCAGTGGATTCCTACAGAGGATTTATCTGCCAAAAAACTTACTGACAGCATCCCTGTCTTCTATAGTTTCTCAATCATTACAAACAGTTTCTCAAGGGTCATAAGAGCATCTGTATTTCTTGCACACCCTATAATGGCATCTCAGATCCCCTTCTTTCCTTTATATGTTTCTAGTCTACGTAAATGGTTCTAAAAGATCAGTCAGTGCTCTCCAGGAAAAGACAGAGACAGAATAAGAATTCAGTGGTTCTGCCTCTTCTGCAGCCAGACTGCCTCATTCAAATACTGGCTCCTCCCCTTAGTAGTTGTGTGCCTTTGGGCAAGTTACTAAATAGCTTTGTGCCTCAGTGTCATATCTACAAAATGGAGCGGGGAGGGGAGACAGCCAGACAGGTCCCACCCACACAAGATCCAGCAAGTGGAAGCCCTCTCCTGGGAGAGTATTGCAGTTAACACATCAGACGGAGCTCCATCCGGGAGCAGTGGGCTCGGCAGAGGGAAAGAAGCCCACCATTGGGAAGGCGGGGCTAATCCCACCGGCACAAGTGGAAACCAGGTGAAGAATAAACAGCAGCCTGGCTGAGAATGAGGCACCTCCACAGGGAGACAATGGACAGACTGTCTCAAGTGGCACACTGGCACTTGTGTTAAAAAAAAAAAAAGCCTCATACAGGAGAAATAACCCCAACTTTAACAGAAAGGACGTCAATGCAGAGATCCCACCCAAATACACCAACTTCAAAGATCAAAGATAGATAGATCCACAAAGATGGGAAGAAACCAGCGCAAAAGGGATGAAAACATCAAAGTTCAGAAAACCTCTCCTCCCCAGAGAGATCACAACGCCTCACCAGCAAGGGAACAAAACAGGTCAGAAAATGATTTTGATGAACTAACAGAAGCAGGCTTCAGAAGATGGGTAATAAACTTCTCTGAACTAAAAGAACATGTTATAACCCAATGCAAAGAAACTAAGAACCTTGAAAAAAGATTAGATGAAATGCTAACTATAACAACCAGCGTATAGAAGAATATAAACAACTTGATGGAGCTAAAAAACACAGCCCGAGAACTTCATGAAGCATACACAAGTTTCAACAGCCAAATCGATCAAGTAGAAGAAAGGATATCAGAGATTGAAGATCAACTCAACAAAATAAAAAGAGAAGGCAAAAAAAGAGACAAAAGAGTGAAAAGAAATGAACAAAGCCTCCAAGAAATATGGGATTGTGTGAAAAGACCTAATCTACGCTTGATCGGTGTACCTGAAGAGGACAGGGAAAATGAATCCAAGCTGAAAAACACTCTTCAGGACATTATCCAGGAGAACTTCCCCAACCTAGCAAAGCAGGCCAACATTCAAATGCAGGAAATACAAAGAACACCACAAAGATATTCCTCAAGAAGAGTAACCCCAAGGCACATAATCATCAGATTCACCAGGGTTGAAATGAAGGAAAAAATGCTAAGGGCAGCCAGAGAAAAAGGTCCAGTCACCCACAAAGGAAAGCCCATCAGACTCACAGTGGATCTCTCAATAGAAACCCTACAAGCTAGAAGAGAGTGGGGACCAATATTTAACATCCTTAAAGAAAAGAACTTTCGACCCAGAATTTCATATCTAGCCAAACTAAGTTTCCTAAGTGAAGGAGAAATAAAACCTTTACGGACAAGCAGTTACTGAGAGATTTCATCGCTACCAGACTTGCCTTACAAGAGCTCCTGAAGGATGCACTAAACACGGAAAGGAACAGCCAGTACCAGCCACTGCAAAAATGAACCAAATGGTAAAGACCAATGACACAATGAGGAAACTGTGTCAACCAACGGGCAAAACAAACAACTAGTAACAAAATGGCAGGATCAAATTCACACATAACAATATTAACGTTAAATGCAAATGGCCTACATGCCCCAATCAAAAGACACAGACTGGCAAACTGGGTAAAAAGTCAAGACCCATCGGTGTGCTGTATTCAGGAGACCCATCTCACATGCAAAGACACACATAGACTCAAAATAAAGGGGTGGAAGAAGATCTACCAAGCAAATGTAGAGCAAAAAAAAAAAAACAACAACAAAAACAACAAAAAGTAGGGGTTCCAATCCTTGTCTCTGAGAAAATGGACTTTAAACCAACAAAGATCAAAAGAGACAAAGAAGGGCATTACATAATAGTGAAAAGATGAATAAAACCAAAAGACCTAACTATCCTAAATATATATGCACCCAATACAGGAGCACCCAGATACATAAAGCAAGTTCTTAATGACATACAAAGAGACTTAGACTTCTGCACAATAATAGTGGGTGACTTTAACACTACACTGTCAATATTAGACAGATCAATGAGAAGGAAAATCAACAAGGATATACAGGACTTGAATGCAGAACTGGAACAAGTGGGCCTAATAAACATGTACAGAACTCTCCACACCAAATCCGCAGAATATACATTCTTCTCAGCACCACATTGCATTTACTCTAAAATTGACCACATAATTGGAAGTAAATCACTCCTCAGCAAATGCAAAAGAATGGAAATCAAAAGAAACAGTCTCAGACCACAGTGCAATCAAATTAGATCTCAGAATTAAGAAACTAACTCAAAACCACACAACTTCATGGAAACTGAACAACTGGCTCTTGAATGTTGACTGGATAAACAATGAAATGAAGACAGAAATAAAGATCTTCTTCAAAACCAAAGAGAATGAGGACACAACACACCAGAATCTCTGGGACACATTCAAAGCAGTGTCTAATTTATAGCAATAAATGCCCACATGAGAAATGAAGAAAGATCTAAAATTGACACCCTATCATCAAAATTGAAAGAGTCAGAGGAGCAAGATCAAAAAAACTCAAAAGCTAACAGAAGACAAGAAATAACTAAGACCAGAGCAGAACTGAAGGAGATAGAGACACAGAAAAACCCTTCAAAGAATCAATAAATCCAGGAGCCGGTTTTTTGAAAAGATCAACAAAATAGACCACTAGCTAGATTAATAAAAAAGAAAAGAGAGAAGAGTTGAATATATGCAATAAAAGAAGATAAAGGGGATGTCACCACTGATCCCACAGAAATACAAACTACCATCAGAGATTACTACAAACTCTATGCAAATAAACCAGTAAACCTGGAAGAAATGGATAAATTCCTGGACACTTGCACCCTCCTAAGCCTAAACCATGAAGTTGAAACCCTGAATAGACCAATAACAAGGGCTGAAGTTGAGGCAGCAATTAATAGCCTACCAACAAAAAAAGTCCTGGTCCAGACGTGATCACAGCTGAATTCTACCAGACATACAAAGAGGAGCTTGTACCATTCCTTCTGAAACTATTGCGAACAATACAAAAAGAGAGAATCCCCCCCAACTCATTTTAGGAGATGAACATCATCCTGATACCAAAACCCAGCAGAGACTCAACAAAAAAAGAAAACTTCAGGCCAATATCCATGATGAACACAGATGCATAAAATATGGGCAAACCGATTGCAACAGCACATCAACAAGCTTATCCATCACGATAAAGTAGGCTTCATCCTGGGGATGCAAGGCTGGTTCAACATATGCAAGTCTATAAACATAATCCATCACATAAATAGAACCAAAGACAAAAAACACATGATTATCTCAATAAATGCAGAGAAGGCCTTCGAAAAATTCAACAGCCCTTTATGATAAAAACTCTCAATAAACTGGGTATCGATGGAACCTATCACAACATAATAAAAGCTATTTATGACAAACCTACAGCCGATATCATACTGAATGGGCAAAAACTGGAAGCATTCCCTTTGAAATCTGGCACTAGACAAGGATGCCCTCTCTCACCACTCCTATTCAATATAGTATTAGAAGTTTTAGCCAGAGCAATCAGGCAAGAAAAAGAAATAAAGGGTATTCAATTAGGAAAGAAGGAAGTCAAATTGTCTCTATTTGCAGATGACATGACTGTATATTTAGAAGACCCCATCGTCTCAGCCCAAAATCTGAAACTGATAGGCAACTTCAGCAAAATCTCAGGATAAAAAATCAATGTGCAGAAATCACAAGCATTCCTATACATCAATAACAGACAAACAGAGAGCCAAATGAAGAACAAACTGCCATTCACAATTGCTACAAACAGAATAAAATACCTAGGAATACAACTAACAAAGGATGTAAAGGACCTCTTCAAGGAGAACTACAAACCACTGCTCAAGGAAATAAGAGAAGACACAAACAGACAGAAAAACATTCCATGCTCATGGTTAGGAAGAATCAATATTGTGAAAAGAGCCATACTGCCCAAAGTAATTTATAGATTCAACACTATCCCTATCAAACTACCAATGACCTTCTTCACAGAACTGGAAGAAACCACTTTAAACTTCACATGGAACCAAAAAAGAGCTCACATAGCCAAGACAATCCTGTTATTATTATTACTGTCACAGTTATTTCCTCCAACCAGTGAAGCTACCTCTTTCTTTTACCTGAATATATTTTTAATTTCTTTTCCTCTACTTGCTTTGGGTTTAAGTTGTCCTTTTTTGTTTAGTTTCCTAAGATGGAAGCTTAGGTTGTCAATTTTAGCTCTTTCTTATTATTATTTTTTTTTTTTGAGGTGGAGTTTTGCTCTTGTTACACAGCTGGAGTGCAGTGGCGCGATCTCAGCTCACCGCAACCTCCGCCTCCTGGGTTCAAGCAATTCTCCTGCCTCAGCCTTCCGAGTAGCTGGGACTACAGGCTCGTGCCACTATGCCCAGCTAATTTTCATATTTTTAGTAGAGACAGGGTTTCACCATGTTGACCAGGATGGTCTCGATCTCTTGACCTCGTGATCCACCTGCCTCGGTCTTATTTTCTAATACGTGTATTTAAGGCTATAAATTCCCCTCTAAGCACTACTTTCACTTCATTTCACAAATTTTGATAAGTTGTGTTTTTATTTTCATTTAGTTCCAAATATTGTAAAAAAAAGATTTTTTTTTTTTTGAGATGAAGTCTTGCTCTTCACCAGGCTGGAATGCAGTGGCACAATCTCAGCTCCCTACAACCTCCACATCCTGGGTTCAAGTGATTCTGCCTCAGCCTCCTGAGTAGCTAAGACTATAGGCACCCAGCACCACACTCAGCTAATTTTTGTATTTTTAGTAGAGACAGAGTTTCACCATGTTGGCCAAGATAGTCTTGATCTCTTGACCTCGTGATCAACTTGACCTACTTTGGTCTCCCAAAGTGCTGGGATTACAGATGTGAGCCACCATGTCCAGCCTATTGTAAAATTTTTATCAAGTTTTTTGACCTGTGGATTATTTAGAAACATGTTGTGAAATCTCAAATGTTTGATGATTTTCCAAATATTTTTCTATTATTGTTTTCTAGCTTGATTCCATTGTGGTGTGAGAACAGATTTTTTCTGTGATTGCTATATTTTTTTAATTTGTTAAGGTGAGTTTCATTACCCAGAATGTGATCTATCTTGGTGAATGTTCCAAGCAATCTTGAGAAAAATGTGTATTCTTCTGTTGGTAGATGGAGTATTCTATAAATTTTAATTAGATCAAGTTTATTTATAGTGTCATTTAGGTCAGTGCTATCATATTGATTTTCTGTCTCTTTGATCTATCAATTAATACCAAAAAGATATTGAAGACTTTAACTAAAATAGTGTATTTGTCCATTTTTTTTTTCTTTTTTTAGTTCTATCAGGTTTTGTCTCACATATTTTGACACTCTTTTTTTAGGCACATACGTTTCTGTATCTTCTTGGAGAACTGACCCATTTTTCATTATGTAGTGTTTCTCTTTACCCATGGTAACTTTTTTGTTCTGATGTCTGCTATTCATATAGGTACTCCAATTTTTTTATTAGTGTTAGTGTGGTATATCTTTCTCCATTCCTTTACTTTCAATCTATCAGAATCTTTACATTTAAAGTGGGGTTTTTTTTTTTTTTTTAGAAAACATATAGTTGTCACCATAGAGTTTAGAATATACATTTTAAATTAATCTAAGATTACCTTAAAATAACACTACATCACTTCACATGTAATGCAGATACCTTATAACAGAGTATTCTCAATTCCTCCCTCCCATGCCTTGTGACATTGCTGTCATTCATTTCACTTATCCATGTGCTAACATCAACAAACACATTGTCACTATTATTATTTTAAATGTTTAGCTTTGAGATCTTTTAGAGACCAGGACAGAGCTTTATATTTGTTTCCAAAGCCAACAGTTCTGTTTGATAGGGAGGTGAGACTTAAGCTCTCCCAAAAAGAAAGCTATTCCCAGTTCCTCTGAAGAAAAGGAGTTCAGTTAAACACCCAAAGAGCCTCTGTCATATAAAGAACTATGCTCAGCACTATAGAACTCAGATGCCAGCTACTCTGACTTCCGCATCTAACAGATGAAACTATCGCCCAGGGTGGGGAACTCGTATGCTTATGGGCTAATCTGAAGGAAAAGAAAGCTACAAAAGGGCAGCCTGATCCCTGCTTAGATCCTATACTAAAAGATAAAAATGCTACAGATGCCATTATTAAGTCAAACAACACAATTAAAAGACAGACAATAAATTAAAGAACATAAAACTTCCTGAAGTTGATGACCATGTAGTGGTTATGTAAAAGGAGGTCCCTAATCTTAGGAAATACATATTGACGTATTTAGGAGTGAGGAACCATGCGATATGTAAATTACTCTCAAGTATGAATGTAATTTATCTTTGAATGGGTTCAGGAAAAAATGTATATATGCAAAGGAAGTGGAAAGAAATAATAAATGGAGGAAAATGTGAGCAACAGGCAAATCTGAATAAAGCACATAGGATATATTTTGTATAACTCTTGAAACTTTTCTGCAAGTTTAAAACTGTTTTCAAATAAAAAGCTTTAAAGTAATCTTTTAAGTCATTTATCATAGTAGCTTGTAATCCTACATTCCCGGATATCCACAGATGTTTCTCTGTATTTTTACTTTCTTCCATATTATTGACCCCAAAATGCCAAAATACAGTTTATTATTCTTGTTAATATAGAGTGATTTTCAGAGTGTTGAGTTTGTTAAAATGGGTGATCATCATATTGGGGAGAGAGGGGCATCTGAAGCAGCCTGGCCTGTGTAAGGAAATTGACACCACTCTGGAGCCAACTAGTTGCCAGAGTTGGGGGGATTGTGATTATGCCCAAGGTCTTTGCTCTTCAATCAAAGCACAGCCACTGCTTGCTTTTGAGTTTGAAGCAAACGTTTCAAACTCAAAAAAGGCAAAATAAACATCATAAAAGGGGACTCAAAACCCAAGTAGGTGAGGAGATAGCCTCATGAGGGACTCTGAACGAACCAAGGTTTCAGAAGCTCTGAGGGAACTTGAAGATGTGCACATAGGATCGTTGCGATTGACAACTTTTTAAAATATTCTGAAGAGAGGGGACAGAAAACTGAACATGTAAAAAAAATCTCAGTTTCAACAAGATGGATCCCAGACACTGCAGACAGCCCAGTTAGATGTGGGTTCTGAAAATCATTCTAGAATAGATGATTAAACAGATGGCTCATGAGCCTGTGGAAAAGAACACAGTGATCATTGGAAGCCAGAATGAATTCACAAATAATGCATTGTGCTGTACTAATATTTTTTGACAGCCTCATTGGATTAATCATTAAAATACTGTGAAAATAATATGGCTTGATTTCAGCAAGAATGGGCAAAGTGGAAAGGAAGAATGTGGGCTGGATGGGAATTTAAGTAATGTACCTATTGATCTGAAAGAGGATTCCAAATGGAGCGCCAGCTCTATCCTGTGAACTGTGTTTAGCCAAGACTAAAGACAGAGGAAACATGTCCAAGGTTGACCTAAAGCTGAGAAGTCACCAATGAGACACTGGAAATATTTCGATAGACCAGACCACAGGGCAAGCCCAACAGGCATATGATCAAGTTCTTTTGGTTCTTCACTGGTGGAGGACAGCAGTTACATGGAATAAACCTGGGGGTTCTGTGACCTACAGACGCAGGCTCAGGGGGAGCCAGAGATGTGAAGCAGCCACAGGCACGGGGAGCCACAGTTCACACTGTGCTGAGTTTGAGCCTCCTTCTCATTTAACCCTTATGACCACGTTCCAAGTGGCAAGCGCTGCCCCCTTCTGACAGATGAGGGAACAGAAGCATAGAAGGCTGAATAACTGGATAAACGGTCCTGAGGCCATGCAGCAGGTCAACAGCAAGGCCAGGATTTGACCCCAAATCTGTGCAATCCCATGGCCTGTCGAGACCATGACACTACTGCCCACATCACAGCCCTAGATCACACCACATTGGCAGAGCTGCATCCCGTTCTCCAGGTCGCTCTACAGTCACATCACATAAGAAACTGCTGAAGAACTAGAACAAATCAGCCTGGAGACAACAAGTGGGACATGATGGAGCCTAAATGGATTATCACAACTTATGAGACCTTTGCAGTCCAGGCCCTGCTCACCTATGAGGTCTAGTTTCTGTCCTTGTTCCTCCATGTGCTCCTCTCTCCCCAAGTCCTATCCCGCCGACCTGCGAGCAGATGTCAAAACGCCCCCCTCCACCTCCACAACACCTTGTGGCAGCACCACCTGTTGTTTCACCCTCCTCTATGCCCCTACTGTCTGTTGTCTGGCCAACTCTTCCTACCAAACTCTGCTTCCTTGGGAGGCCATCTTTTTAGACCCCGGCCTGGGTCCAAGCCCATCTCTCTGCCGCAGGGGCCTGTCAGGGGCAGCAACTTCAACAGACCACCCCTAATGTGTTTCCTACTCAATGATGGAGTCTTTAACTGATCCACCCTCAGGGCACGTTCAAAAACAAGTTATCCTTAAGGCCCCTACAAATATTAAGCACATTATCAAAACTAACATAGTAATTTAGATTTAACAAACCTAAAATACCATCATTAATAGATACTTTCCTAATGGGAATATAAGGTTTTGTTTCCCAAGACCTCCAAAAATTTAATACGTTGGTGTCTGTACCCTAGCAGACAATGAACACATCGTCTGCAGAAGAGACTCCCCTCAAAACAGGGCTTTCCCTCTTCTGATGCAGCCAGTGGGTGGCTCTACTTTTGATATTACTCCATGTTTTCTGAGATGAGGTTCTTTAACTCTATTTTTTAAAAACCCAAATCAACAATGAATCACAAATTAAGAATTCTTAAAGTGCCTGGCAAAAAAACGGCAGAAAATCTGACCAATCAGAGACCGAAAAGATTGCCTCTCTAGCTTTGGACTCATATGATACTGTATCAAAGGAAACAGGGTGTTTGCAGAACTATTTGTTCCTTACGATCAAATCAGTGAATTGCCAAATTGTCCATATATATGCCAGCTGGCACCCATTTGAGCCAGGATGCTGCTTGGTAGAGAAAATGCCCTCCCTGGGAACACCAACTATGAGGTGCTGCTATGGATGTCCAGCCCCCAAAGATGCCTTTATTTGGTCTACGTTTTGTGTAGCCACAAGAGCTTGGTCTCCTATAAAGTAAACCACGAAAGGCAAGATTAAATGAGTCCTGCTACGCAGTGTTATCGGCACAGTGCTGTGTTTAAAGTCCTGGGCCTGTGATCTGCCAAGGCTTCTCAGAAAAGCCATACATGGAACGATTCTCCTCTCCCGTCCTCATTCAAATGATGTTTTAATGGACAATAAACAGTGTGCTTTATAAATAAGCAGAAAGCAGGAGGCAGAGATGTTGGGAGGGATGTAAAGACTGAGAGTTTTATATTCTGCAAGAAGTCCACCCAAAATCTAATTTTAGCCATTAGTTCCACAGCGACTAGGAAAGGACCTCCAGGAGAGTAGGTGAGGCTGGAAATTAACCACTTTTTTGAGGCAGCTGCGGATATTAAGGGGTTTCTTCTTGAGTTTTCATTTTTCTCTCTATAACCTGGCCCTGTGGTGAGATCTGACCCTCTTAGGACAGACTGTGGTGCATTCACTGCTATTTCTCTGATCCCATGAGTTGAAAGTGATTTTCAGGATGATGGAAAGCTCCCTTCAATCCGAAATGTTTACAAAAGTAGTAAACGTTTTCTGACTTTTACCATGTTCCTGCATACTATGAGGAAGACTTTTTCATTAATCAAAGATCCCCCTTACACACATAGGCTCAGAACTTCTGCTCAAACACCAAAAGCTCCCAACATCACCTTCCACTTTTGAATCATGTTGTTAGAATGCCAGCATCTACGTTAATTCAGCTTACACCCATTGCTCCTATTTTTGTTCCTGACCCAACTTCTCTTCCATATCTTTCAAACATTTAGAGTTCCCCTCCCAGATGAAACAGTCCCAGACCCTTCAGCTCTTCCTTTATGGTTTCAGATCCTTCAGCAACTTGACCACATGATGCTCACTCTCTGGTTTGTCTCTGTCCCTTTAGAATAAGAGCCAGGAACCGCGCTGTGACCAACGAAGGCCTTTAGAATTTACCACTGTCCAAATGTCATGATCCTTAGCTCTTATCTCTATGCAATCCTCGTTACCCCTTACTACAAGGACAGGCTGCAACTGTTAGTAGGCATTAATTGGTGGCAATAAAATGCTGTGGTGGGGAAACATGACAGCTGTCCAGCAAGCCAAACTCTACAACTGAGTTTATCGACGTGTAGGTTCAAGCAGCTTTAACGTGAATTTGAATTCACTCTAAACCCTGCTTAGACAATGCAAACAGCAGAGCTTCTGGGACCTCACTGCCCATACAATTGAGGGAGCTGGCCCAGGGTCTGCATCTGGGATGTCATGACTTCAAATCTAGAGGTTTAAACCATTGTGAATTATACTGGGCCATCTGAATTGGTTCAGAACAAAGCAATCCGGCAGACCCTTTTCTAATTCTATCTTCCAAGAGATGTGTTTTGAGCTTTTTTGTTTTTCACATTTTCTGATATATTATCATTTGAAGTAGATGACTGAGTCAGACTAGATGGATTCAGAAGTTATTATAAAGGTCACAGAAGACAGAGTTTCAGCATTACAAAAATCACAAATAAGGATGTCTCTTCTACATACAAAAATATTTCCCAGAAAAGATAATTGTATATGAGCATTATTACATATATAAATAAAGCTATTAAGTCATATAATGTCAAAAATGACTACTCTGAGTATACCACCAATAGACTGAAATTTAACTGAGAAATTACTTTGGCAGAAAGTGGTTCTTTCTTCCCAGAATGCTGGGTGTGATGACTTGGATACATAGAAAACCACGTAACTACTGGATAAAGGGTATCTGCACCGCCTGCCATGCTGAAGTCTTTCTCCACCTCCCAAAGGTGGATACACCAGATGTGGCTCCACACTTGGTCACAGTCAGAACAGTGCGGCCATTCTGAAACTGGACTCCCTTCCAACCCACACTCCCTTTTCCTGACATCTCATTTCCAAGTACAATGTCATCAATTGTGAACTGGATAGACAGGTTCCCACTTGGACTCAGGAGCCTGTGTGGGCCAGTCAGAGAAGGCCTCCTGCCAGAGGGTTATTTGAAAAGAAGTGTAACTATACACAGAGAGAGGTCAGACGCATTGCATTTCTCAATTTTTTTTTTTAAGACAGGGTTTCACCATGTTGGTCAGGCTGGTCTTGAACTCCCGACCTCAGGTGATCTGCCCGCCTTGGCCTCCAGAGTGCTTGGATTACAGGTGTGAGTCACCACGCCCAGCCTAGATGCATTGCATTTCTATGGACATCATCGTTATGCAGAAACACAGCAGAATTTGTTTGATAATAAATAGTGGTTTGTTGAGATTTAGGATTTTATTATTTTTAGAAAAAAGAGAAAATTTACAAGATGCAAAGGTCTCACACAATACATTAGCATTGATGATTGCTCTCTTGACATCTCAACACGGACCCTAGCTTATGAATCAGCAGTAGAAAGAACATGGACAGTGTGAGTGTTTTGGAGAACCCCCTGTCATGGACACGCAGAATACACCACGGTGGACTTGATGACAAATGATGCTGGGCCAGCCTGTTCCAAAAGCAAGCCAAGATGCGGCAGAAACCAACAAAGCCTTTTTGTGGGGGAGGCACGAGTGCACACCTTCTACCACGTGCGCCGCCATCCCCCAACCCACCAGCAGTGCCCTCTGCCTCATTTCATCCACAGCAACAACAGAAAATGGTAAAACGGTCCTTTGGTGTTTTTTGCAGAGCTATTCAGGTTACCAACTTCTTATTTCTGTCTTCCTCTTCATGTTTCAGTTCCAAATTCTTAAAGTAGTGTAGGTGCTTAGCATCTTGAATTTTTCAGGATCCAGTTCTGCCCAATGATAACACACTAAAAAGGCCAAAGAGAAGACACTTTAATAAAAAGGATTCCAATATTTGCCTTCAGACTCTTTTAGCATAGGCAAATAAGAGTAACAAAACAGCTGAAGATATGCTTTCAAGCTCATACAGTGACACCAGCATCAGTGTATCACTTCACTGAAAAACCTGCCATGCTGCCGCGTATAAATGCAAATACCTTCTCCCCAGAGAGTCTCCAGTTCATTACAACTCCATTCTTAGAGCAAAAGACACCAAGCCAAATATCTGAACATACTTCCAAATGGCTTTTGCATCAAAGAGAAGTCATCTGAAAACACAACATACCATAATTTGTGATATTCACTTAAGGCAGGCCTTAGAGGAAAATTCACATCATTGAATGCTTATATTAGAAAACAAAAATGTTATCAAATCAATAATCTGGGTTTCTACCTTAAGAAATTAAAGAAAAAAGCAAAGTAACCCAAAACAAGCAGAAGGAAGAGAATAGTAGGGAGCAGAAACTGATGAAATTTCAAACAGAAAAAGGCAAGAGAGAAAAAAAATAAAAAGACCAATAAAATAGGTAAGTCTCTGGGCAGACTTACTCGGAAAATAGAGAAGACACAAATTATCAATATCAGGAATCAAACAGGCAACATTAGTACAGACATTACAGACATTAAAAAGATAAAAAGAATATATTATGAGCAACTTCATGCTCACAAATTAGACATCATAGATGAAATGGACACATTCCTTGAAAACAGATATAAAAGCTTCATTTCCAAATCCTTTAACAATGAGGGAGGTAGAGGGATGGGGAGCTTAAGGAAGGGCAGGGACAGGGAATAAACTAAATGCTAGTCTTGGGATATTTTAAATACTACTCAAAGGATGCTTGGCTCTTTGATACAAATGTCCATGTCTCAGGTTTCCTTTTGTAATTCTGAAGCTTTAACAAAAACCAGCTAATATTGTCAATATCTGTGACGTGCCATTTGTCATCCAAACGTTAAATCAAAAGCCTAAAAGGTCAGTTTCTATTCCCTCAGATCTGGATTCTAATTGGATGGACTTCAGTAAAAGCAAAAGAGTCGGTATACCATGGCAGTGCCACCTCCATGAATGTGCTTCCTGATATGCTCAGTGCAGGCCACCTTCCTAAGAGAGGGTCGTATCACAAGCAGATGCTTCCATAGACTAACAGCCCTCACTGCCCTGCCCAGCTGGATAGTGAAGTCCCTGTGCACACATGAGAAAGACAAGCTGACAGCTAGCCCATGCTCTGCAGCTCTGTCTGCCACCATACAAAGGATTGAAATTATCTCCAAGTCTACCCTCCCACTCCTAAACCCACCTGTAAGAGTCCTGTATACCTTCCTAAGAGCTTTCTAAAAGACCACCAGCAGGTGGAGAACAGACAACATCATTCCTGGGGACCATATTACTTTGTTTTTAGTTAATAGAAACAACTCATTTGTTCTCATACTGTATTGATAATGTTAATCCAAATTAAGGACCTGGAGACTATGCATACTTCTTTCTCCACCTTCAATACCAATAACTGAAATTCTAGAATTGTTCCCCACATTGATCTTTGAGAAACTCCATCTTCTTGGCACAGATTAAAATCTTTGTTTTTGAACTTAAGATGAGCTTTGGGATCCTGGTTGAATGTATTTTTCTTTTATATTTACTTCAATTAAAAATTTTATAATATTCTACATTTTTAATGCATTGAGATAATAAATTTAGCCTTCAAATGTTTGATGTGCAGATGAAAATTATAAAGCTTACAGTAAAAGAATGACCTAGAAAAATGTTCAAGATATTCTGTTAAATGATAAAAAGCAGGTGACACTGTATATATACAGTACGTCTCCAACTTTGTAAAATTAGAGACATAGATGTAGAATTATCTGTTAAGAAAAACAGTTCCAAAGCACTATGTTAATAATAATTATCATGGAATGATAAAATGGCAGGTGATTTTTATTTTCTTCTTCGGATAGTTTGGCATTTTTTATATTTTCTATGAATGAGCATTAACTTTGTAATAAAAATGCCTTTCAAAAGAAATTTTATATGAGGAAGATGGTTTAGGAATTTCTACTCCCAACTACAGAAACATAGAACTGGAAGGGATCCTGAGAGGTTTTGGCCAATGGGCTCTCAAAGTTTTTAGGTAAACTTCCTAGGCAAAGGAACTTTATAAAGCATCTAACCTGAAGGACTAACCATTAGGTATGCCTTTAGAACTAACTGTGCTACTACCAGGAACACTAATGGGCAGGCCTAAACATAAGATCAATGTTAGTATCATCAGTGATTTGCAAACTGCATGCAAGAGATTTTTGGCCAGCAGTGGACACTGTTCCAGCTGAAAGCCACTGCCCACCACAGTACATGGATTGGCCAATAGACATTGCTCTCTATTTCCAGTCTCGCTTCCTAAAAATGTCTCTTCCTATTTTCTTGAACTATAGAATAACCCAGGAGCCAGGTTGCTGGCCACCAACCAAGAGTGGCTGGAGACCATGCAGCTCACACAGCTGGAAGCCAGAATGAGGAAGGTGGGAGTGAGCTATCTGTGAGGTCTGTCAAATTAGAAGCGCTGAGCAGAAGTCCTGTCCAAACTGAATACGTGGTTCTCCAGAAAAGGGTCCATTGAGGCTTGAAATTCAGAAACCATGGATAAGGGGTAATATGCCTCCCTCTAAGAGCTATTTAAGGGATGATATCTATTTCCAAATGCATGTGTGTCATGTGAGCTACTGAAGACAGACATGACCCGGGGGCTGGGGACACCTGACAGGCAGTAGTAAGAGGTGCCTGGTAACTTAGCATCACAATTTCATAGTCTTATGAAAGAAGCTAGGGGATCCACCAGTTTCCTCCACCTGCTGAAGTAGTTCCTTTTTACTGCCATCAACCACAAGGGACAGTGAGGAACATCTCCAGTGAAGCCAGCCCAGGACCAGAAGAAATGAGTCCCTTCAAAGCCCATGTAAACACTGAATCCCTCAAAGACGCTGACTTCCAGCTGACCCGCTTCTGGCATCAGGCCATTTAAGCAACCACAGGATGCAAGTTCTAGACTTAGAACACACACATGCCACAGACTTGTTCTCCAAATCACTGTTTAAAAAATCAAGATTTTTTTTTTTACCTATTTATTTCAGGTCTTAGCTGGTAATCCCACTGGAATTCATTTACCTAAAAAAGGAAGGCTGTTCTATGGAAAAACATGAGAGCTACGGGGAAGTTATCAATGCAGGCTTCACTCTGACCTTCTAGCACTGTTAGACTCCAGCAAGCTCCCATCACTGAACTGTCAAAGCAAAGAATCTCTTCCTTTTTTTGAGAGCTGATGGTCCTGACTTCACAGACGAGAAGATGAAAAGAATTATTTTCTAATTAGGAATGGAAAGCTTAATGCAATGCAAAAAAACAAGCATGGAAAAAAAACTGATGTTACCTGAAAGCAGTAGGGACGAACTCTGACAGCAATTTCATTTTATTTTTTGGCTTTAACGTATTCTTCAATCTATAATTTCTCATGTATATTGTTCATATTTATATATAAAAATGTCAGTCTGTTTTTTTTTTTTTTTTTGAGACAGAGTCTTACTCTGTTGCCCAGACTGGAGTGTAGTGGCACCGATCTGAGTTCACCACAACCTCCACCTCCCGGGTTCAAGCGATTCTCCTGTCTCAAGCCTCTTGAGTAGCTGGGATTACAGGCGCCCGCCACCACATCCAGCTAATTTCTGTATTTTTGGTAGAGATGGGGTTTTGCCATGTTGGCCATGGCTGGTCTTGAACTCCTGACCTCAGGAGATCTGCCCACCTTGGCCTCCCAAAGTGCTGGGATTACAGGCATGAGCCACTGCACCCAGCCAATGTTAGTCTTACAGAACTTAAAGTGGTTCAGATGATAGTATCGAAATCATAACACTCAATCCCTGTAAGTTGCTGCTGTTTAGTTGAATTTTCTGCAATGACAGAATAACAGCCACTAGCTGTATGTAGCTAGTGAGCACTTGAAATATGGCTACTGTGACTGAGAAAGTAAATTTTAAATTTTATTTACTTTTAATTTACAATTAAATATCCACATGCAGCTAGTAGCTACTGTATTAGATGGCACACTCTAAATTATTTGTAAGCCTAGCTCTGCACCTTAGCAAGAGACAGAATCACTAATCATGGCCAGCTTCTTGCCAATTTATTTTCTAATAAATGAGGTAATGGATGTGGAAGTTGGGCACAGCGAAAATCCAGCTCCACTGCTGGTAAAGTAACATAATATGCCTACTCTGCATTAGTGAGGAAGCAAACCAACCTCATGGATTAAAAAAAACAGAATGACACTTAAGGTTTGGGAAAAATAACCTCCAGGTAAGAAGAGGAAGAATGGGGCAGACAAAAATATTTTAAGAGATATTACTGAAAATTTCCAAAATGTATTGAAAGGCATACCTTTACATATTCAAGGTCAGCAGACCCAAAAAGATCCTCAAAATGAGAATCAGCTATGACACAGATGTTGGAATTACCAGACAAGCAACTTTTTAAAACTATGATTAATATGTTAAGAGCTCTAATGGAAAAAGTAAAAAATATGCAAGAACAGATGGGTAATGTAAGCAGAGAGATGGAAACTCCAAGAAAGAAACAAAATGAAATAATAGAAATCAGAAACACTAACAGAAATGAAGAATGCCTTTGATGGGCTCATGAATAAACTAGACACAGTCAAGGAAGAATCAGTGAACTTGAAGATATGTCATTACAAATGTTCCCAACCAAAAAACAAAGAGAAAAACAACAGGAAAAATAGAACAGACTATCCAAGACTGTAGAGCTATTACAAAAGATGTAACATATATATATATGTTACATATATTTTTATATGTTATATATATATATATATATAACATATAAATATCTCTTCTCCTTTCAGCTTTCCAAATATATTATATATATATATAATATATTTGGAATATATTATATATATTATATTATATATTTGCAATATATTATATATTTGGAATATATTTTATATATATATAATATATATAAAATATATATAATATATTTGGAATGCCAAAGGAGAAGAGAGAACAGAGAGGAAATTATGAAAGAAGCTAGGGGTATTGAAGTATTAATGGCCAAGAACTTCCCAAACTTAATGACAGACATCAAATCACAGATCTAAGAAGCTCAGAAAACACCAAGCAAGACTTATACCTAGGCATGTCATATCCAAACTGCAAAAAAAATGAAGAAAAATTTTTGAAGAAGCTGGGGGCTTGGGGGCAAGATGAGGAGAACCCACTTTACCTACAGAGCAATAAGAATGAGAATTAGAGTGGACTTTTCATAAGAAACTGCAAACAAGGACAGCGAGGAATAAAAATTTAAATTTTGAAAATATTTAAATATTTCCTTCCTCTCTCTCATGCCTTGGAAACTCGAAGCTGCTCCCTTAGGGCTGTGAGGCTCCTAGGGATCTTTCTGTTTTTAAAAAAGGCAAATTAAAAAAACAAACAAAAAACCTACCAGTCTAGAAGTCTATATCAGCAAAATTATCCTTCAAAAACAAAAGGAAAGGCCAGGCATGGTGGCTCACTCCTGTAATCCCAGCACTTTGGGAGGCTGAGGTGAGTGGATCACTTGAGGTCTGCAGTTTAAAAGTAGCCTTGCCAACATGGTGAAACCCCGTCTCTACAAAAAATACAAAACTTAGCCAGGCATGGTGGTCCATGCCTTTAATCTCAGCTACTCAGGAGGCTGAGGCATGAGAATTGCTTGAACCCTGGAGGCAGAGGTTGCAGTGAGCGGAGATTGCATACTGCACTCTAGCCTGGGTGACGAGTGGGATTCCATCTCAAAATAAAAAAAAAAAAAGACTATTTAACATAACGATAGTGACAATGTATTGGGTGATAATCACATACGTAAAGTAAAATGAACGATAGCAATGTCGCTGGGAATATGCTGTTGTTATAAGGTGCCTGTTACAGGTGAAGTGGTAGAGCATCATTTGAAGGTAGACTTAGACTAGTTAAAAATGTATATTGTAAACTCCAGAGCAACCACTAAAAAAAATCGTTTTAAGTTAAAAAAAAAAAAAGATAAAACACTACCTCAGAGACACAGCTAATTTTATACCATGAAATATCAGCACGTGGACTTGAGAATGTGGTACAAATAGATACAGGGAAGAAAAGTGAAGCTCTGAGAATGGGAAGAGTCCTACCTTATATGGCAAAAAGAACAGTAAAAAGGGACTGAATATCCTTTCAGCAGAACACACACACACACACACACACACACACACACACTCAGCCATTCTAGCTCATTAGGAAGAAATGTGCTCAGCTGGGACACATCTTGCTATTCAGACAAAGGTCACATTGAAAAAGCCAACAGATGGCAGCTTCCAAAACACTTTCCTTGTTTGGTTTCAAGTGTGTTGCCATTTGAGGACAGAAATGTGGGGTGCCGGTCAGGAGCATGCTCCTCTCACACCCTAATTGCAGCAGCTAAGTCAATAGGCAAATCAGGCAATACTTGACCCTGCAATCAAATCAGAAACCACATTCTTTTAGTGAGAGGTGGCCCTAGTGCCTTTAGCGGTGGCCAGAAAGGGAGAAATAATACAGCTGCATCCTCATAGAAAATCTCGAATCCTGCCAGCAAGGTGAGAGAGGCTGAAGGATTGAGACAGAGGACAAAAACACAGTTAATTTTAGTAGTTTCACGTCCACTTGGTAAAATAAGAAGCAACACTTGCAATGCAATAGAGAAACGTGGACGCCCTGGGAATGTCCTCTGAACCATGAAGGGTTTTGAATCATTTTCAAAGAAAAATATGCCCAAGATCATGCAGCTTCTCATTCCATTTTCTTTTGCCTTTTCTTTCTCTCCCATGCCTTGGAAACTCAAAATTGCTCCCCTTAGGGCCTGCCAGATTCCCTAGAGCTCTTCCTGTTTTTAAAGAAAAGCAAATGAAAAGTGCTCCTCCCTTCATAGTGAGGGGGCGGCTGTTGTTCTGAGGAACAAAACAAATGCCAGGGTCACCTTCTGTCTGTCACTATTTAAGTCACCTCTCATAGATATCTGAATATTTGGTGCTGATTTTGTGGCCTACTGGGATGACAAATTTCATCTGCAGGGACAACAACAACAACAACAAAAAAATATATATATATATATCATTGGAATACCAGCTGTCACTTAGTTCTGGTCCTGTTTAGGGTCTTCAAATCCAGGAACATGGTAAATTCTTGGAAGCAGGAGCACCAAGCCCCGCTCTGGTCCTTAGCTAGTTGTGGGTAGCTCCGAAGGACTCCTCCCTGCCTGGACATCTGTCCTTGCCTGATACTGTCACTGCTGACTCTGATATAAAGAAGTGCAACTGGATGCCTATGGTAAACCATCAATAAACGGTTTTTCTTGTGCGCTTTGTCCAAAACTCAGACAGTACCATATACATTGGTATAAACAAAACATGGCCTCTGTCTTTTCATGGGCGGATCTAAACTTGTTCATGAGCCTCCATGCGCTGAGTAGCAGCAGGGGGGTTCCTGAGCACACAGAGGCTCCATCTCACCTTGGCATCAACATCACTCTGGGTCCTCAGCATCCTCTGTGACAGGGTGGCTCAGCACCTGGGCCCTGGCACTGTACCACAGAAGTACAGCAGGCTACTTGAAGTTTGGTGTCTCCTGTTCAGGGACCCAGGGCCCTCTCTGGTTGACCTGGCCTCATCTCAGTTCTCACCAGCACATCTCACTCAGTCTCAGGTCTTACTAGTGATAGACCCCTGCAAGTCTCATCCAGGAGGCCAGATGGAGGTCAGAGCTGAGACCTGGAGTCAGTGCCATGAAGAGCTGAGGCCACAGCCCCTGACCTCCTGATGAAGCTGCCCCCCATGGCCTCTACAGCAGGTTCACCTCACCACTTCTAACCAGGACCTACAGTCAGCCCAACAGACCCAACACAGCTTTCTTCCACATTCTCCACTGGGCAGAGAACACCCTCTGGAGCCTTCCCCACTCGACAGCAACTAGCACTCTCACAGGCCACAAGGCCTGACCATGTCTTGCCACCTCACTGGCCTGCAGCTGCCTCCTGGAGCCCTGGAGCCACCTGCACTGCTCTCCCTCCAGAATCCCCGCCATAGCTTCCAAGTTTCCTGCAACCCAACCCCCATTCCCCTACTCCAAGGATCCCAGCCTGGAGCACAGAGACAGAACACACTGGGGGTTCCCCAGCTTCCCCTCGTCTGTCCCTCTGCTCCTTCCTATTGAGTCTCTTAACCTGAGGGCTGAAGCCAGCCAGGAACTTCCCTCCATCACCCTCTTCTTCCCCTTCTGCCTGCCTCTTCCCGAGGGCCCCATGATGGCAAGGCCGCAGTGAACTTGACTTATAGGGAAGAGGAAGGAAAAACACAGCTCCCTCCTCCTTTCCAAACACTGCCCGTGGGATCTGCTCTCCCTGCTGCCTCCCCTCTGCAGCTGGCTCTGGGTGATTGACAACAGCACCACTGACCCCAAGTTCTACGCTACCCAATCTGCACTAACCTGAGAAGGAAATAAATGATGAGTTTTTAAAATGTCCTTAACATGAGAGAAGCAAGACTCATACCTATGAGTCCATGAGAATTCCCCTTGTAAACTTAGATGTTGGGAAAAAATGTGAAATGTTCATACTCATCTCCTGCCCTTCTTTTTATGTGCTCAGTTTTCCTTCTATGAGAATGTTCTCCTGTACATTCTATGACACACAGTTACTGTCCCCTCCTCTGCCCGTGGGACCCTCGGGTGTTTTTCTTGCCCACAGAATTAGCAAAATTACTCCCAGGCTACCCATGGGCCACAGAACACCAACATCCACGGCGTATTCTCTACAGGAATTACTCTGAGGCCAAATCTAAAGCAAATGGAAGTCTTTAAATTGTTATGTTTTGCACAAATTTTAAAAGTAACAAAACCCAATACCCCTTAATAGATGAAACCAAAGATTTTCAAAGCACTGATCAGATATAAAGCAAAAATCAAGACATTTAATTTATAAAATGTATTAGGTTAATAATATAACCCAGGAAGGAATCAGCTAGGTGGTATTAGGATTTTTAAAGCTGTTTTGAAAATACAAACCTCCAAGGCACATGTGAATTTGTATTTGTGTGAGTATGTGTGCACGTGTGTGTACAAATGCCAGTGTGTTTAGCTAGATAATCTGGGTCTGGGTGCTAGGAGACAGGGGCTTATATGTTTCTCCCTCTCCCATTCATTAAGTTCATGATGGAAGTCTGAACATTCAAGTTGTTTTGAACCTGTTGTTAAGGTCCCAGTTCACTGCAGGAAAGTGAGTATTAAGTATAGTCTTCAACAGAACTGGAAGGAGAGACATGGGGCCATGCCTCCACATTAAGGCTGGGAAGCTGCCCTGAGCCCCAGGAGTGAAAACTGGAGTGTCCAATCTGAGTTTTGCTTTTAGACCAAGTAACTACCAAAACTTGGCCTAACCAATGTCAGTCCCTGAACCTCATTCAAAGGACAAGAGCAGTGCTGGGATGCTCTCTCCATCATGCTCTCCCGTGAGCTAGGGTAGCCTGGGAAAACACAGAAACATGGTGGGGAGGGAACGCACCTGCCCCGCCCAGGCTACTGGGGCCAGTTCCAGGCACCATGACTTCTACCTGCCTGCCTTCCACAAAGCACTGCTGAGAGAGATGAGTTTCCCTCCAATAGAAGAAAAACCATAGAACTTATTCACTGTCACCGAGAAATTAGCAGGATGCAGATAAGTTTCTGAATTACTGCTCGACCCACTTAATTAGCACAACTGAAAAAGTATCTTAAAGGGCCACTCTGTGCCCTGTCTTCACTTAGCATATTTCACCTCTTTGGCTTAAAGATTCCTGGACAGATTATAAATCAGAAGCACCATCAACATTTGTGATGCCAAAACGGTCCACTCACAGAGGCAAATTATCATGAAATTTTGGAGGAGTGGGAGTGGAAGTTTTAGGTGACATCCCTTTCCTCCAAGGCATGTTTCAGTGTCCCGTGCATACGTGAGATACATAAGCCAAGGCTGGTAACCACAGTGCTGTTTTCTCCCTGCACGACACTGGGAGGAAAATACAGTGATGAGGGAATAGTCAAGAGGACAACGGGACTCACTGTCCAGCCCCCTCCCCTAAAACCACCTATGAACCAACAATCCACCCTTCCTGAGTACTCCATTCTGTTCCTCTCATCTGTGTACCCATTTGGGAGCAGGTGCCACTGTGCCCAATTATTACTAATATATCTTTTTAAACATTTTTGTTTTTAAGAGACAGGGTCTCACTCTATCACTCAGGCTGGAGTGCAGTGCTGCAATCATGGCTCACTGCAGCCACCAACTCACGGACTCAAGTGATTCTCCCACTTCAGCCTTCTAAGTAGCTAGGACGATAGGCACATGCCACCACGCTCAGCTAATTTTTGTTTTGGGGTGTTTTTTTGTAGAGATGGGGGTCTCACCATGCTGCCCAGGCTGGTTTCAAACTCTTGGTCTCAAGTGATCCTCCTTTGTCAGCCTCCCAAAGTGCTAGGATTACAGGTGTGAGCCACCACACCCAGCCTAATATATCTCAGTTCCTGATATTGTGGATCCTAAAAGCCATTTCATAAGTATACTTCTAACCCTCACTCTCTTTCAGAAGGGAGAGAGAAGGCTGAAAACTACCTTCTGGATGTTCTTCTATCACAGTGTTGTGTCTCCTGGATAAATCCTGTCTGCTGACTTGGTTTTAATCACAGTGTTTGAGCTGAAGGCTCCAAACTGTATGTCCAAGACCTGGATCCCCAGCTCTAAAAGCCACAGACTTGGCAGGCTACTGGCATCATCTTTGGCTGCCAACGAGGACCTTAAACATAACATGCCCAAATAGGTACCGTCAGCAACCACCATCTTCCTCCCTCATCATTCTGATGTCTCCTCTTCCAATCTAATCAGTCACCAAGTTGAAATGATTCTATTTCTTTTACATCTTTCAATCCCACTCTTTCCCCTCTGTGCCCACTATAATTTCTTCTCTAGACTTCTGCAATCACCTCCTGATGGCACCTATCTGCTTCCAGTCTCACTCCTCAAGGCTGCTAGAGTGCTCTTTTTAAACTTTGTATCTGATGATGTCACTTGTACACTTAAAACCTTTAAAATCCAAATTCCTCAGAGTTGCATATCAGACCCTATACAATCCAGACCTCCTATTTCTCTAATTTCAGAGATGACCCCTGCCCTCCCATGCCACTTGGCACTCAACGTTCCTGCCATTCTGCAATTCCTCCATTCCCAAACTCTCCTGCCCTTGGCCCTCCAGCCCCCAGACAGCATTTGCACTGCTCTTCTCTTGGCTTAGGTAGCCCTCCCCTGCCCCTGCCCCTAACCCTCATCTCCCTCCCCACTGCCACCTGTCCTTCCAGGTCTGGTTCCAAGCCTCTGAAGGGCCTCCCCTGACCTCCCGTTTCTACTCCACACCTGTTCACACTCCTGCCGCATGCACTGTGCTGCAGTGTAACTGTTCCTATGCTTCTCCCTGAGCCTGTGACCTCCCTGTGACAGGTCCTGGCTCACAGGACCTCAAATCTGTACCCAGTATTTGGTCCAGTGCCTGGAAAAATAAACAGATTCCCTCAGGCGAGGAACTAGGCACAGTGCCATCAGATGGTGGCATCACATTTTCAAGGCCTCTGATGTTCAGGCAAGGAGGTGGGCTCTGTGCTACAGTGAACCACAGTGACAAGAATAAAATGCCATTTTAGGAAAAGTAAACTGGCAGAGCCACACGGGGCATTGTGAAGGATGGTGGAACATGGGGCAGGTGGCGATGAGAGGAGGCCACGGAGAGGGCAGTGCCCTTCACTGGAGCAGCTGAAAGCAGGAAAGGAGATGTGGGCGCATGGGCAGACTCCCTGCATCTGTGTCAGGATTCCGCATCCACAAGTGCTCTGCACAGGCAATCATAGCAGCAGCTGCTTACTGGCACAGGCACCTAGGGAATGTGGCACACACAGGTTCTACCCCCACGTGAGCACCCCAGGCCTGTGGATACACCACCCTCCTGCATCTCAATGAATAAACTACAATCTTATTTGCTAACTGATATGATTTGGCTGTGTCCCCACCCAAATCTCATCTTGAATTGTAGCTCCTATCATTCCCACGTGGGAACACACACATGGGAATTATGGGAGCTACAATTCAAGATGAGGGTCCAGGTGGGAGGTAACTGAATCATGCATACAGTTTCCTACATACTATTCTCGTGGTAGTGAACAAGTCTCACAAGATCTGATGGCTTTATAAGGGGAAATCCCTTTCGCTTGACTCATATTCTCTTGCCTGCCACCATGTAAGATGTGCCTTTCACGTTCCACCATGATTTTGAAGCCTCCCCAGCCATGTGGAACTGTAAGTCCATTAAACCTCTTCATCTTTATAAATTACCCAGTCTCAGGTATGTCTTTATCAGCAGCATGAAAAGGACAAACACACTAACTTTTGTCTCCAACCTGGAAGGCAGTGGCTTTAAGGAAGCTATGGATGAACGTCTGTGAAATGAATGAATTCGGCCTCAGCAGCTATTCCCTCCTATTCATTGCTGCTTCCCTGAAATGTGGAAAGATGAAGCCATGCAGGGAAACTCTTACCTGAATTCTGCCTCCTGAGCTATGGCTCCCGTTCAGAGGACACATCACCCTCAGCCCCACTGCTGGCACTGCGGTCTTCTTTTCGGGGAGTGTTTCTTTCCTTGCTTGATTCAGAAGGCCCCTTAGCTCTGGTCTTTTCTTTTCTCTGCTGCTGTTTTTCAAGCTTTGACAGCTGATTAAATAAAAATAAAAATAATATTTTACAAACACAAACACATGCCTGCATATCCCACACACCAGTGACTTCCCAGGTGGGAACCACTGAAAAGGTTTTTTCTGATAACCTGACATAACAGTGGTTCAGATATACCAAATTATACACACAATGTTTCTCTAAGAGGCACGTAAATCACTGAAACAGATCATTAGTCATAGGAGTAATCACTCTCAGGCTATTCCCCAACCATAATTCAACTTGGCACACAATATAAGGGAATGGTCAAACCACAGCCTTCTTCAACAGCCTTAGAAGAGCAGCATACATGAAGGTTTTTCATCTCTTACTTTTTTCTTTGATAGTTTTTTTCTTATTAAGTTGCATTCTGCTTGTTTTCTTTTTTCCTTTTTTTTTTTTTTTGAAATAGGGTCTCTCTTGCTTTGCTGCCCAGGCTGAAGTACAGCGGTGTAATGGTTCACTGAAGCTTCAACCTCCTAGGTTCAAGTGATCCTCCCACCTCAGCTTTCTAAGTAACTGGGACTACAGGTACATGCCAATTTTTCTGTAGAGACAGAGTTTCACCATGTTGCCCAATTGTTCTTAAACACCTGGGTTCAATCGATCCACCCACCTCGGCCTCCCAAAGTGTTGTGATTACAGGTGTAAGCCACCACACCACACCACTTGTTTTCTCAAGAATGTTCAAAACACTTCACTCTTTGCTGAAGATTACAAAAAACGCTGTGAAACAAAATGCATTAAGCACACTGAATACCGTCTCAGTTATCAGTTGGTTTGAGACTGAAGCCTGACTCACCTGCAGCCATGGCGCTGAGTGCTCCCAGCAGGCTGCATGGCGGTGACACTCAGGACTCTGGCCACCAGAGCCTTCTCAGGCTCCCCACCCAGCCAGCAGGGGACATGCCCCTGACGTCTCACTTGAATAGAACCTGGGCCCACTTCTTCCCTAAATAGCTCTTCAAAGAAACCATTGGCTAGGTGGCTGAAAGAAGCTTCCATCATCTAACACTGAGCAGCAGCCTGACCACTCCAGGGAGGCCTGCTGAAAAACCCAGCAGAGAAGACTGGCCATGTTTTGGACCACAGGATTTTCTTAGGCCAAAAAACACAAGAGATACCAACACCCAGTTTTATCACCCCTCAGATCAAGTCTGTGAACTTTTTCTAGTTTACATAAAAAGAAGAAAACTTATTGAAGGGCTGGCTTCTCCCTGCTGGTCCCTGCCCCACATCCAAAGGAGAGTCACTTCCCCCAATCTGCCAGATCATTTCTTCCACTACGGGCAGACTTTGAGCTAACCCTTCGAGAGATGACCAACCAACCAGTAGCTCTCAGTTTGGTCCAGAAAATCAAATTGATTAATAACTGACTTACAGCAGTGGTCCCCAACCCTTTTGGCACCAGGGACGGTTTCATGGAAGACAGTTTTTCCATGAGATGGGAGGACAGGAAGAGGGGATGGTTTCAGGATGAAACTGTTCCACCTCAAAGCATCAGGCATTAGATTCTCATAAGGAACCTGCAACCTAGATCCCTCGCATGCACAGTTCACAATGGGGTTCCCACTCCTGTGAGAATCTAATGCCACACTGATGTAACAGGAGGTGGAGCTCAGGCGGTAGTGCTTGCTCACAGGCTGCTCACCTCCTGCTGTGCGGCCTAGTTCCTAACAGGCCACAGATTAGTAATGGTCTGTGGCCTGGGGTTTCGGGACCCTTGACTTACAGTATTCTTTCCCACTCCTCATTTACCTGAAAAACTGTATAATACAGCGATTTTTCGTTAATATGCTAATTAGATTTTGTGAACGAAGACATCACTTCACTTTTGACTCAGCAACTCTCCTCCCAGAAAACTGGGTGTTGCTCTCTCTTGTGTTTTTTGGTCTAAGAAAATCTCATGGTCCAAAACTTGGCCAGTCTTCTCTGCTGGGTTTCTGAGCAGGCCTCCCTGGAGTGGCCGGGCTGCTGTTCAGTGTTACTAAAGATACCACGTCACTTTTGACTCAGCAACTCTCCTAGAAAACTCTTCTGGATAAATTTCCACTTGTGTGCACAGTGGGGGCTTCTAAGAACATACACTTTAGTATCATTTCTATTTGCAAAAACCCAGAAACAACCCAAATGTCCATCAACATTACAAGAACAGACACATGTAATGTGGTCTGGTTCCTAAAGCAATACTACACAGCAGATCTACATATATCAAAATAGGGAAGTCTTGGCCAGGGGCAGTGGCTCATGCCTGTAATAGTGGCACTTAGGGGGGCCAAGGGGAGCAACTGCTTGAGCTCAGGAGTTTGAGACCAGCCTGGGCGACATAGGGAGACCCTGTCTCTACAAATAATAATACAAAAGTTAGCCAGGTGTGGTGGCACATGCTTGTAGTCCCAGCTACTCAGGAGGCTGAGGTGGGAGGATCGCTGGAGCCCAGAAAGCGGAGGTTACAGTGAGCCCAGATCATGCCACTGTACTCCAGCCTGGGTGACAGAGGAAGACTCTGTCTCAAAAAAAATTTTTTTTAATTAAAAAAAATAGGAAAATCTTGAAAATCATGTTTGCAAAACAAATTTAGTTTCAAAAGGTTATATAGAGTAGGATTCCACTGACATAAAATAATACTCTATATTACTAGTGAGCTCATGCAAATACAGTATAGCCTAAAAGAACACACACCAACTTCAATATACTAGTTAACCTGGAGGGGAAAGAGGAGAATGGGTTCTTAGTGAAATGAATATATATAGGCTTCAACTATAATTGTCAACTTTGTAAGAACAAAACTGGATCTAGAGCAGAGTTACTGATCAGTGCAGTCCACAAACTGCACATGACACCTGGACCAGCGACAGTAAGATACTAGTGTCAGAATGTAATCAACACACAGCTTCCTTCATCAGCAAAGTCCTGTGAGAGATTTCTTCTCAACTGTGAGCTCAGTGGTATAGCTGACTTCATTCTGGCACAAAATGAAGGTTTCAGTGAGCTGAGATCACACCACTGCACTCCAGCCTGGGTGACAGTGAGTGTATACACACACACATAAATACTTATAAACAGGTCCAAGTTAGATGCTGAGAAAGTACAATTTTAGTTTTAAAAAGTAAGATGCCCTCTTAGTTTTGTTCTTTGTCTCGCCATGGCATGGTAACAGACAGTTCATGTAGCAGCACTTTAAGCAGGAATGAATGATCTGGAGCAAAGATGATACAAAGCTAGCATTTTTAAAGTCTGAGAAATGGCCACACAGAGCTACTTGCTATACAGCTCTCTGTAGTATTATTTTTCCATGGACAAATATTTTTCTCTTTGCTATTCTGCCACAGGTTAGGAGGAATTTCCTGCATCTAAAATGACAGGCTTCTTTCCTTTCGTGTCTCTTCTAGTGTTAAAGGGCTCTTCTTTGATGAAATGATACGGACAGCGTACAGGACTCCTTCTGCCTCATTCCCTTTCTTGCAAACTGGTTTTGGATTTTTACAGCATGGATATACCTATTACTACTAAGCTGTATGCTTAAAATGGTTAAGATGATAAGTTTTATGTGTATTTTACTACAATTTTAGAAATTAAGCCATTTTGGAAATCATTAAGTTAGCAATCCATGCTAGACTCCCCAGTTTCTTCTTGTTTTCTATATTCCTGATTCATAAAATCCAAATATCTTGGAATTGGTGTTCTGCAGTAAACTGTGGTAAGCTGCCTTTTGCTGCCAGCAATTTACATTTTATATTTGCATCCATGTGTTCATACTAGGGTGTCTCACGTATGTGTAGATGCATACACATATACACACATATATAAATACTCATGAACAGGTCCAAATTAGATGCTGAGAAAGTACAATTTTTAAAAAGCAAGCCGGGTATGGTTGCTTACACCTGTAATCCCAGCACTTTGGGAGGCCGAGGTGGGTGGATCACGAAGTCAGGAGATCGAGACCATCCTGGCCAACATGGAGAAACCCTGTCTCTACTAAAAAATACAAAAATTAGCTGAGCATTGTGGTGCATGCTTGTAGTCCCAGCTACTCAGGAGGCTGAGGTAGGAGAATCGCTTGAACCCAGGGGGCAGCAGAGGTTGCAGTGAGCCGAGATCACGCCACTGCACTCCAGCCTAGGTGACAGAGCAAGACTCCATCTCAAAAAGAAAAAAAAAAAAAAGCAAGATGCCCTCTCAGTTTTCTCATCTTCAGAGATTTAAAAAAAAAAAAAACAAAAAAAACAAACATGAAATGTGAATATCAACAATCACAAAACTAAACAAACATGTAATCTCATGCAAAGGCCTCTTTGTGACCCAGCCTGTTCTTCATTTTGTACTCTTTTATGCTTTTGAGAACCAGATCCGGAGAGGATAGTGAGGACTAACCGCAATAAGCACAGGCTTCTGGAGGTTTCTCAGCTCCTCCTAGTGTCGTTAGACTCTGCTGAGGCAGAGGCACAGACACCGCAGATGCAGAAACGTCCATCTGACCTTCCCCTTCGAGCCTGTCCCCTCCCACCGAGAGCCAGCTTTTAAATCACATGTGATAACTATTTAAGTGACAGGCCCAGCCCACATTTCTGCCAGCCATGTAATGCTGACTCTCTTACAGTATTTATCTTAAAACAATCCAACCACATATGGCTCCATGCCGCAAACTCAAGTTCTCTGTGAGAACACTGTGAACTAACCTAATAAATTTAAGCCTTTTGTCAGAAAACTTGGAATCCAATGCAGCCAAAACGTGGAATTTACATCTCAAGGCAAGAAAGCATCTGGATTTTTTTTTAAGGAAACAAATGAGAAAAAAAGAAGAAAAGAAATTGGTACTGCATATGGGCTCAAGCAGAATGTCAACAGCTTTCAAATTAAGAGGAGATGCATGTCAAGGAGAATATAAACCACGACAGGTCTGTGAACATACGATCTACAAACACTGAAATAGAGTACTTCTGGTTTTTTTGTTTGTTTGCTTGTTTTTAATCAACTGCTGAGAGAGCCCACATTGTAAAGGAGAGATTGTCCAAACCATGCTGGCTTTAGTGCTAAGAGAAACCTAACCTTCTGAAAGCAGCCCTGGACACACAGACACCACCAGGAGCCAGGTGATCGTCCTGTAGTTGGCCTGCACCTCCCATAGTGAAGCTTGGGAACTCGGGCACCAAAAGAGGGAGGAATGGAATATGCAGAGCCAGACTCCCCAAACTCATGATTAAATCCACTGAAAACATAAGGGATTTTCTCTTTAATTAAGACGCTCAAGCTCTAATTGCATGACGTAAGAATGAACTAGTTGAACACTAATCTCATGATGCCCCATTTCAGGGCCTGCAAACTTAAATGCCTTGAGAGACCAGCCAGGAAGCAAAATGAGTAAAGTGGCCAAGAATAAGACAATAGGGCACAGTGGAGCCTGAGGCCACACTGCAGAGGACAAGCTCCACCTAAGGACATTCGCACTTTCTTTTTAAGCATGTATCTGGACCATAATGTGGATGGGGTGGGTATGTGTCACCTATCAGGGATCCCCACTTAGCATTTCCACCTATATGATCTTGTTTACTCTTAACCTGATAGCAGTTGAATGATCATCAGTGATCCACTGCCAGCTGTCGGCACCGCAGCTACTCATCTTCCCAGCCCCTTCCTCCCTCCCTGCTAGCAGGAGCCTCCTACTTCAGAGTGGCAATGTCTGGGCCTCCTGTCAAATGCCATGTGACACAAACCACAGCCAACAGGACCTGAGGGGACTGCAGGGAGTCTTCGGAAAAAGGCTTCCCTCCCTAACAAGCACAGGTTCAAGGAGACACTGCCTTCTTTCCTATCCTTGGCCACAGACAGGGGAGGAAAGGAGCTTCACAATGGTGCAGCTCTCAAAACAAGGAGGGGACATCCAGAGGTGCACAGAAGTCCCTGCAGAGCCCCGGTAGGGTTGAGCTGGATGAACCAGCTTTCCCGTTATGGAAGGCAACCAAGCTCCTTATTTTTTAAGTCACCCTCATATTATAAGCCACCCTCACGTAGGTTTGTGGCACTTGAAGTTGAAAGCAAAATCTTTCACCACATGCCCATGGACATAAATCAGCGACGCCCAGCAAGGGTGTGTGACTTAAGGTTTTGCAGCCTGCTAGTGGCTGAGGGGTACCACACCCAGGCCTCTAGACACCAAACCCCACATTCTTCTCAGAGAGCCCCACGGCTTCTCTTGCCTAATCTATTAACTTCACTTAGCAAGTAACTGTTGGGCACTGACTACACCTATTCTAGGTGCCAAGGACACAGCAGAAAACCAAGCAGAGCCCTGCCTTCCTGAGGCTGACTGTCCACTGGAAAAATAATTGGCAATCCCCACTCAACGAGAAGCCAGGCCTGCTCTAAGCACTTGATAATTAAGGTAAAGCAGAGGAACCTGGGGTGCTTCAAGCCCCCACCATTCTGCCCAGGGCATACAGCAGGCCAAGCTGTTGCCCTCTGTAGCCATGTACTTGTCTTCATGGGTAGAAAGCACACAGAGACCTCAGGGCCATCTCAATATGCCAAATTAAAGAGAAACTAGACCTAGCCTTCATCTGGCTCCTTGGTGGTTTAGCAACAAGCTGCTGAAGGACTCAGTTTGTCCATCCTTTTCTGCCCTGATGGCTGAAGAAGTCAGAGGATCAAATACAATTACCAGCAACAGTTAACTTAACTGGCAACAAGGCTGCCTAAGAGCAGAGTGGGGAAGCCTCAGAAGTGACACGAGCCTAGTGTTAGCTCTCTGATGTCCCTGGCACTCCGCCTCAGGAAAGGGCCCTGTGTGCTTGTCAGCGGCAGTAGGAGAGGCAGATCAGGGCAGGTTAATGGAGTCTGACCCAGCCCCGCCTGCTGAAGCAAGGCAGCCCAGGGCAGGGAATGCTCTGCAAATGGGACATGGACACTCAAGACCAAGCCCTCCAGTGATGGCCTAAGAATGCAGTCAGCATCCACACATCCTAGTAGGGCCACAGGGTGGCCAAAATATGGGGAGTCTCCAGGGAAGGCAAACGCCCAAGTTTGGGGAGGGCCAATGAAAACTGTGCTGGGAATGGGAGTCAGGTCCTGGTTGGGGGTGAGAAGCCAGGGGCGCTCCAGGGACTGGCATCACCCAGGTGTTTATTCCTCATTTCCAGGCACACCGTGGCAGACAGCACATGGCAGAGTAGTGTGAGCAGAAAACAACACACAGAGATGACTGAAGACAAGGTTGTCAAGAGCCACACAGGCAGAGGTGGAAGAACAGAGGCCTAGGTGAGAGTGGGATGACAGGAGGGAAGGGCCAAGTGAGGGGGCACCCCAGGCAGAACTGAAGCATTCTTGTCGGGAGTGGCAGAGGAGTAGAGGCAATGCCAGTGAAAATCATCATCAAAGACTTGGGACAGGCCAGGCACGGCAAGGCAGCAGGGCAGGCTGGGGCACAGGCATGAGGCAGGAGCCCGAGCCCCCCTTTAACTGAGACGGACACAGCAATATGGCTCGTATGCTGTGGCACATGCAGGCCACAGATGAATGACTAAAGAAATGAATTGACAGGACAGGTTTTGTTTGCCAGAGCAGGCCAGGAAATAGCCTCAGAGGGCACAGAGGCTCAAGCTTTTATGCCAGCTGAATGACTGAACAGCTCTTCACCAGCACTCATGATGAGGCACAGGTATTGGCAATGGCAGTTGAAGGGGTATCTGTCTCTTAAGCAGGCAGCAGGCCACTGGGAAGAGGAAAACAGAGGCTCTCAGTGGCTGGTCAAGGGCTGTTTTTCTGCAGATGATATGCCCTGGGAAGTGCAAGGAGAACGGGTGGCTGCGAGGTGCACATGCACTGAGACGTGCAAAGCACCAGATCAACAGGGAATCGCAATCTGCCTCTGCTGCTTTACACACGTAGCATCACTCCTGAAGCACCTTTAAAAACAGATCCCTTCACACTGTGGGATGATCCAGGGTGATGATGACACAGAACATAAAATGAATAAGAAAGTTCAGGCTCCCATGGACACTAATGAGCCAGAGGGTGCATCTTGGTGAATAAATTGGAGAGCTGAGCACTTTGTATCCAGTTGGACTCTAGGCCGCCTGAAGATTCCACTCACTCCAGGGGAAGATCAGACAAGGTGTGCTACCTGCAACCAGCAGCACTCACCTAAGCTGGAAGGATTTAAACCCAGCCCACAGGAACATGGTGTCTGCTGTTGCCATCACCCCCATGTCTCTCTCAGGCACGCTCAAGTCTACTGGGCCAGTAAGCACTGGATTTAGCTATGAAGGGGTTCTAGAAAACCAATTTATGGGTAAGTCCTTTCAGAACACAGGTGCCCAGGAATCCCTGATGGGAAGGATTGCTCTAGAACATGGATATCCAACGTTATGGCTTTCCTGGGCCACATTGGAAGAAGAAGAATTGTCTTGGGCCACACATAAAATACACTAACACTAATGATAGCTGATGAACTATTAAAAAAAAGAGTCTGTGCATAATTTTCGTGCCACCACAGATAAGCAAAAAAGTCCTTGCATTGAAAGGGTTGGACACCCATGCTCTAGAGTGAGATGGTGATGGTGTCTTAAACTCGCTTCCAACATGATTTTGAGGAATGATGGTGAAAATTTGAGCTTCTCATAGAAGTCCTAGTTTGTTTTTGTGATAAGTCCCACAAAACCCAACTCAACTCAAGACTTATTCTTTCTGTTAAGTCTACAATTTACAAAAAGAGTACCTCCATCCTCAAAGGGCCTATGCACATAACTTGAAATCTTAAGCTCTTTAAATGGAGGATATAAATGGCCCCTTAGATTATGACAACCAATTTTTCCTCTTTGGCGTTCCAAGAAATCAACAACAGATATTATAATTTGCAGACTGCTTCTGAACACAATAGAGGTAGGTCAGTTAAATGATAGCCCGCGCAATGCCACCTCAAGGCAGCAGTCAGGCTGGGAGGACCACCGGGTCTTGGGACTCCTGGCCAAGCCTTCTGTCAACCTGGTTCCTTGTGGAGCAAACACCTGCACAGGGGCTTCTGGTAATTGCCACAGGTCCAGAGCAGCACATCCCGTTTCCATTCTTGCTGGACAATGCCGGGTATGGCCCTATCTTTGAGTTACTTTAATGCTGGTTATTTCCTGCCAGACTACTCTGTCCTGCATATGAGCAAAATCTAATTAGAGAGTGAAGAAAATAACAAAAGAAAAACTCAAACCCCAGAAAGTCAGTTACTATGATTTTTATAAATCATAGTGTAGATGAAAAAGTTCTGTTCCAACCAAACCTTTGCAAAGTCTTATGGTACAAGTCATAAAGATCAAATATCTCCTCTGCAATTACTTTTAAAAATACCACAAGGTAGATTACTCAGCATGCTTGCCACTCCTGTGGCCCTGCTGATGTCAGGAGGAACGGCTGGAAGCAGAGGATGCTGCGCAGAGAGGACGTGCACAGCCAGGCCCTGCAGAAGTCAAGACATGAATTAAAGGCAAAAGGGTAAATGCCCTCATCCATTAGCCCATTAACTCATTTCAATAGCTTTAGAAATTTCTCTCCACAACGCTCACCGTCCTTTCTAAGTGTCCATCAACTACCACCAGTAACAAACATTCTGATTTTTGTCAAGTCACTTAAACCATGCTGTGTGATCATTCTGTCACCCTGGAGATAAACACAACCAGCTGTCATTTGGTATCTGCCTAGTTGAATAACGAAGAATTTCAAGACAATGTAAAAGCAAAGCATGCTGTAGAACACAGAAAAATTAAATCAACAAGGTACCTCCTTGGGTTTAGGCTGTTTCTCTGAATTTCACCATGCCTCAGTGTGCTCTGCTAGGCCACAGAAACTTCAGGAAGGCAACTTTCCAACACTACTTTCCAGATGCAATAAAGCCCAAAAAGGGGCACAGCAGCCTGAGAAGCCCATTGCCCTTTGTAATGAGATGAGACACCTTCAGGAACTATTATGAATTACCATGAGAACGATCGAGACTTGCACTCAAGATCTGGAAGAGGACACTTCCACTGGCCAGACCAATGACCATGTGTCAACTTTGTATAGACTCATTTTTACCTTCAGAATTGGGACATCTCTTGAACTAAAATCCCACGAGTCTGTGGCCTTTGGCTTCTCACTGTTTCTTCCTGCTACTTACAGGCCTGGTGGCAGAGGGTGGGATGGGGAAAGAAGGAGGGGGCAATCTCCAGTCAGCAAATGATATTTATTAATGAAAATTTGAGGATAGGAGTCTGAATCTACTGTGGCATTTTAAAAGATCTGTAGAGACCTACGTCCATAGATTATTTCCAGCTGATGAAGACATGTTTAAAATGCCATTGGAATTCACATGTGAATAATTTGTTTTCTCAAACTGCAGCTTGATATAATTTCATATTATGTGATAATTCTGAAAGCTTTTAAAAAAAATCCTTGTGTAATGGAAAACCCAACAGAACATTAAGAGACGATGTTTCCATAACACACTGCGTAAAGTGCCATTATGTCAGTGGTTGCACTGCGTTAATTTTAAATCAACTGGCTGCTTAATAAAAACATTATGAAGCAAAGTGCACACATGGTACCTAATTTTCATACATTATTAACTCTGCTTGAGGTTCTTGTGAAAAAAAAATATTTTTTAAATCAAGCAAGCAGGCATCTGTCCCCATCTGAAATCGTGCAAGCTAATTTTATTTTCTGATTCCCCATTGTTCATAAGAACCCTCTTAAGTATGCAAACATAAAAAGAAGGGCAGTTCAGTTGCCTTTCAATTATCCTCATTACTCTGACTTAGCTAAGTCTCCTCAGTTTACCCCTTCCCTGCAAGGGGACATGGTGGAACAGCCCCAGCCTTCAGGCCCTAGTGGTTGCTTGTTTCGGGCCATGGTAGGATGGGAGAGATAAGAGGTCAGCCTAAGATTGTTTCCCTATCAGTGTAGCTGTCCTCAAATCCTCTTTGTTAGCTCCACACAGCAGACACTGCCAGAGCCCACTGTGTCCCCCAGTCCAGAGGTCACCTGCAGCCGCCATGGACAACTGACCTGCAAGCCCACAGCCTCCTACCTTGAGCACCTGCCCCTTTCTGCTTAAGGACACCATCTGGCGACATGCAGGCACAAGGCCTGAGTATAGGGCAGGCCAGAAGTGTCCGGAAGTTAACGAGTCTAGAAGTGGTCCTCAGTCCCTAAGAAATGAGACATGGGGTGCTAAGAACCCCCCCTCCTCCCACCCACTGAGCCAACTGAGATATGTCCCACACGGTCCACCCGAGGACACCTGGGGATGGTTAATGTGCCCTTTTTGGCTTTCCTCCCCTGGCTCCCTTCCTAGTTCTCACTTCCCTTGTGGGAGGGCCTCCTAAACAAACCACCTGTACACCTGAATCCTTTTACTTGGGGACCTAAACCACAAGCATTTTAAATGCTTTGAAATGAACCAAATCTTAACATGAGAATTCGTTACGTGTAACTTGTTATCTGGCCCTTCTTAACCAGATGCCTACATGGTTGGTTTCCGTGTCTGCACACTGGAAGGCCATGGTGGATGTTCAGGATTACTCCCCACCCTGCAAGGCACTAAAAGAGGCTGCAAAGGGAAGGAATGTTCAAGCAAGTTTGAGTATAATCTTGCCACATTTTTATTACATATGCTAATTACTTGAAAACCAGTACTCCATATGTGTGACAAATGATATATTCTAGTAGCCAGGATTTTGTATTATGTTGCTGTCCACTCCCCAACCCTACTGGGAAACAAGGTGTCAACTGCACTTCCAACACTCCCAGTGCTGAAGTCACCTTCGCTTCACCACAACTGTGTCCAGAGATTTTCCTTCAGTGGGGCTAATGCTAAAATGTCAAAGACAGGACAGAAGTAACCATTTCCCTTTCCACTGAAGGAGATGCACCGGCCATGCCCCCCATGTACTCCTGGCCTGTGTACCTTTACCATTTTGTAGGCTGTAAGCTATTAGAAGGCAAAAGTAATCAGCACCAATTGATTCTACATCACTTTAGACTAATCAACATCTATTACCCTGTCGGCACATGTCTGGTTAATAATTATGAACTGTAACAGAGTTTAAGGAGGCACTTATGCAATTTCAGTGTTGGTATTCCAATGCATAATTGGTAACAGAAAACTGTTCATGAACATTTTAAACTAACAGTGTTCTTTAAATGATTCAAAATGTTTCTTCAGTTTACTAGAGTCTTAAGAAAAAGAGAACACTTTTTTCCTCTCCCACTTGGTCTATAACTTGTAAAAATGCCAAGCAAGCAGATCTGGAACAGTGAAGAATTATTGTACAAAATAACAATAAAACAAGAAGGGAAGACATGGAACCCAGAAGAGCAGCAGACATGACCTAGGAGAGAGGCGGGGGCCAAGTTCGGGCAAGACGTGCGCTCAGCAGCCAGGAGAGCAAGTGGCCCACAGGGGAGCTAGTGAGGCTTCCAGAGAGTGGGCTCTACAGACGGGCACTGGAGTGAAGGCCTGGGAGTAGGAGGAGTAAATAAAGTACTTTCCACCAGGCTTCAGGGAGAAAAGAAAGAGAAGAACACACTCCCAGAAAAGCAAAAGGCTGAACAACAGCAACAAAGATTATAGGGTACAAGGTGGCTTTGTGGTGCCTAACAGTTACAGAGTCCAGACAATAAATATTGCTTATTGCATCAATTAAAAATAATGACATAACAATGATGGAGAGAGGGAAGGTAGTAGGGAGTAAAGAGTGCTGAATCCTCATCTATATAGAAGCATGAAAAAATAATGTCAAATTTTAATAAATCAAGAAATAGCAAAAGTTCATTATTTAGGGATAGAGAAAAAATAGATAAATTGCTTAAAATATGTTCAAGGTGGTTGCTTGTGGATAAGAGGACAAGGATTGAGGGCGGAGAACAGGCAGAGAGTGTTATTTTTCATTGTATGCCTTCAGGTATTATGTGATATTGAATTATGTTCATAATACTTTAATAAACAACTTAAAATTGATTTGAGAAAAAAAAGCACACACAGCGAATGTAGTTAACAACAGATCCAGTACTACAGAAAACAAAACTAATGTTTCAGAAAAATCAGTTCATGTCATTTTTCTGATACCCAGAGGAAAAGATGAAAAGCAGAAGGCAAAAACTTGGAAATTCAGCAAAGGAAATCCTGCCCTATCTGTAGGGCAGGACCTGTAAAAGGATGGAGCAGAGCAGATGCAGAAAAGACAATCAGCAATGATATTACATAAGGGCTACAATCCTTCATCCTGTGGGCTATCAAAAGGCTCAGTATATAAGGGATGGATTGACCCTCGGGGAAATTTAAGAAAGGAGATCCACACCAAGGGCACTCACCTTCCCTTCCACACTGCTAAATGCCAGTGGACAGTCAGGATGGTAAGACGCCGACGAACTGTGTATTGGGTGAATAAAAGACTGCGTGACAAGGAGAGGAGTGGACACAGAAGGAAGGAACTCAGTCAACCAAAAACCGGGACAGGACAATGTCCACAGAGTCTGAGAGTAAAATGGTGACCCAAATATTCTACATCAACCGAGACATTCCAAAACATGAAAATACTCAGAAAATATAACATCATTCCCATCCTTAAAAAATTAATGAATAAATGACTCATAAAAGAACTCCAGCCTCTTGAGAATAATAAAGGAAATTATGTTAAATAATGTAACCAGTAAAATGAGAAATACAATTGCCAAAACTAATTCTTGAATGAGAAAATATAAAATGCAAACAAGAAGGTAATCAAGCTTATCTGGATCTAAACCCCGGATTCACAATCAATTTAAAAATTGTGAATAAATGCAAAGAGCAAATGAGCTTATGGAAAAGAAGAGCCCAACTTCATTAGCAATTAAGTTGATACAAATACAAACAATGAGATATAATTTATGATTCATGAAATTGATAAGGATTAAACAATTACAGTACTCAGCCTTTGCAAGGATTTGAAGAAAGGAACATTTTATGTTGGTGATAAGGGGTATAAATTTGGACCTTGGGAACGCAATTTGGCAATGCATATTTTAAAGCACTAAGTATATGCTTGTTATGACCCAGCCCTTACACCCCTTGGGATTTATCTTGTGGAAAATAACTAGCTATTAAGCACAAATATACATGCAAAAGGATGTTCACTGCAACGGTAAAACTGTGGAACAATTTAAATGCCCATAAAAAGAGAGTTCTTTAAAGTATGACATATTCTGTACAGATTGATTTACCATTTGAGGTGCTGATATGGAAAATAAATGGCTGCAGTAATCAAAAACCACAATTCCCATTTCTTCATCATTAAAAACCATATATTTTGGGGAACAGTACAACAGTCAGCTCTGAGGGACTGTTTGGCAGTGGAGCAGGTAGAAATGGGAGAGCACACACAGGCCATGCCTGGAAGAAAAGACACAGCCGAAAGGACAGACTGGAGGAGGGGCTCAAGCACGAAGGCCAAGCCACCTGCCTAGGGACACACATGTGCACTAGAAGCCACTCAGAAAGAGAAGGAAGAAGGGGGCTGATGAGCATAAGGCTCAAGACAGCAATCATTCCCAGGCAGGGGCGGCAGGGGCGGCAGGGGCGGGCGATGCAAGGAGGAGGCAGGAAGGCCCTGGGTGTGGAAGTTGCACTGCTTCTTATGGTGGGAGGCGGCACCTAGGTTGTTCGTGTTGTCATTATGCTTTTGACACGTGTGTATTACAGATATTCTTTTCAGCTATCAAATATTACATATAAATTTTTTAAAGCACAGAAGTGGTACTTCATTTTTAGTCATGGCTTTGCCCAAAGGTCTTCAATATTTGACTTGCCTCCCCATAGAATATCTGAAGAGAAAAAAAAATTATTGATCACAAACATACAATTCTCCAGTATGCAGCTTGTCAGAGAAAATGAAATGCTCTTCAAAAGTATGATTATGACACTTCTGCAAATTTAACTGAAACCTCAGCTCTAAATATCCCAGGGCCATGGTTGAGCCTGTTCAGTTTCAGATCTACCAGTAGCCTACAAAGAAAAGAAATCAAACATGTATTATCACTGCCACTTACTTCTAAAAAGACATGTTAATAAAGACATGTTAGTTCAAGACTCCTGGGCAACATGGCAAAACCTAATCTCTACAAAAAATACAAAAATTCACCAGACATGGTGGCATATGCCTGTAGTCCCAGCCACTTGGGGGGCTGAGGCAGGAGGATGGTTTGAGTCCAGGAGGTCAAGGCTGCAGTAAGCTGTGACTGCACCACTGCACTCTAGCCTGGGCAAGAGAGTGAGACCCTGTCTTAATCAATCGAGCAAGCAAGTAAGCATCAGTCACAGTTTTGGTACAAAGAAAAGCTGCTGTACCCAGCTCCCAGGTACCTTTGTCATTAGCCTCAATTCAGTTTCAGGATGCTGTCAGGAATTGTCACTCCTGGGAGGAAGTTTGCTAACAATGAAATTGGAGAATGGATGCAATGCTCAGAGCCATCTCACTATTTTGATTCTCTTGCCTCAAAAATATACTTGTTACCAGAAAGACCCAGAGGACCTGGTCAGGGGCTTTTCCTGCCACACGAGCACTGCTCTGTACTCTGAGAAAGCCCTGCCACCAATCTCAACAGGTACTGTTGTGAGTTTCCTATGCAAATCAGGCCTCAAAAAGATCTGACAACCTTAGGGTCACATCCCTTTGGTTACTCCACTTTTCCTGCTTACAGATTCCCACATCCAGACACCGAAATAGGACTGAGGAGCAGCGACCTGTTTGAAAGCGAGGCTGGTCCTGGGAGCAGCAATGGCAGATCTCCAGGGAGCTGTCAGAATGCAGACTCCCAGGCCCCGCTCAGATCTGCAGAACCACAATCTACATTCTGACAGATCCCCATGGGACTCCTGTGCACTTTGAACTTTAGGAAGCGCTGGGCTAGAGGGCTTAACTTAAACTGACGTTTCATAGGGAGTGTGGTTTTCAATCAGAATTCTTCGAGTGGCAAGGTGGACTGACTCCCATCCCCCAGCCAGGCCTTGCTGCTCCACTGACCAGAAGCCAAATTCAGAGTGATGGCCCCGCCCTCTTCTCCACACTTCAGAGGACCTTTTAGCTAGCCCGTTCCCCAGGCAGGGCCCTCCTGCCAGCTGAGGGGACCCCAGTATCCAGCAGATGGACGAGGCCAGCCAAGGAGTCAGGAAGGCCAGGAGGGGCTGACAGGCTCCAAGTTCGTGAAGGGACCAAATACAAACCCCTCCAGGGTCCTACCCATGCCCCTCCCTTTCCCTCTCCCAAACACTCACAAGTTCCTGTCACAGCTGCCTTTCCTATGGCCTTTTCTCACCTAAGCTCCCTGGAACCCGCTTTCCACAGTGAAAAACCATCTTCTCCATCAGCCTCCCCTGTACTTCACCCTAGGCTGCCTCTCCCACAGGGACACTGCTTCCCAGAAGTCCCCAGTGAGGGGGCTCCCACTCTCCCATGCCCTCCACCTACAATAAGGCCTGCCTCCTCCTACTTCCCTCCTTCCCTGCTGTCTAAGTCATATCCCTCCCCCATCCCAGGAAGCTCCTTTTGGAGTTCATCAGCTGGGGCCACATCCCCTTCGGCCCCCTTCGCTGACCTCCACAGATCCCCTTGTCACTAAGTCTCTCGCCCAGGCTTCACTGTCACCCCAGGTGACACTATTTCTAACCAAGGCCCTATCAGCTCCTTCAGTTCTCAGGCCTCCTCACTCCAGTCCCACTCCTCATCACCCAGAACTGCTCTCCTCCAGAAAGTTCAAAACCGTTATTCCACTCTCTTAACCATCAGCTCTTATGCTTTTGGTTCTCTGAAACTCTCCATTTCATCCTCGTCTGCTCCTGGTCTCCTCTGACCAGCCACACTGCCCAAGGGAAACCCTTTTTGACCAATACAGCCAACTGCTGGCCATTTTCAAACACAAAGCTGTTTGCCAGCCCCAGGAGGGGGAGGCAATCGGGTGGGACTCCAGGCCCTCCACACCAGTGTCAAGGGCAGGTATCTTCATCTGCTTTACACACTTGGGTTCTGCATGAGATTTTGGGAAAAAAGTTTCCACATCTAAAGAAGTCTGAAAAACATTCTCAGAGGCTACTATGCTACTTTCTGATGCTCCTTCCCCCATCCCATCCCCTTTAGATCTGTCCTGCACTCAGCCCCAGGGTGAGGTCGTCAGCACCCACTCCAGGGCCTAGAAACGTCACTCCCCAGCAGCATTATACATAGTAATCCACAGGGGGGAAAACACACAAATACCCACCCACGGACGGGTGGGTGAATGAAGTGTGCCATAGCCACATGATGGAAATCACACGGAAATAAGAAGGACTGAAGTGCTGACACATGCCACGGCATGGACAAACACCGAAGACGCTCCGCTCCGTGAAAGAAGCCACACACAAAGGTCACATGTGCCCTCTTTTACATGGAATGCCCCAAATTGGGAAATCTACAGCTCAGGGCTAGGGAGGATTGGGGGAATGGGAGGGTGACAACAGGTCTTTTTGTGGTGATGGCTGCTCAACTCTGTGAATGAACCACAGGTCATGAACTGTGCACTTCACATGTGTGGACTGTGTGGCATGTGAATACCTCACTAAAACTCAATACAGAATAACGTCTCTCCCTACCCAGATCCCTTCCAGGGCTGCCCTCCCCTTCAGGGCTGGGGAGCATCCTCAACATGTTACAGGAAGTCCTCCCAGATCCAACCTCAAATGGCCTTGCCAGTCTCGTCACCCACTTTCCCTCACCTTGCATTTTACCCTCCAGGAATTCCAAACCCTCCCTAGCCCCATCACATCATCCTGTTTCCCGTCCAGGCCTTTGTTCATGCCTGGGGCTTCTGGGCAACCTCACACTGGTCTTCTCTCAGGGCTGGGCTGAGGCTCACCCCCAGGAGCCGTGGGGGAATCCACAGTCTGTCATGTGGCTCCACCATAGGCCCTGCCCAGGCCTCTTGGCACACCACCAAGTCCCAGGTCTTACAGCCGCTACCTTACCACAGCACCTGCCAAGTCCCAGGTCTTATAGCCACTACCTCAGCACAGCACCTGCCAAGGGCCACACTGTCACTCTGCTCGTTCCCTCTGGCCATGGGTCCCAGCACCCAGAAGTCCACCCATCTTCACAGGCTCTCAGTCAGCCAAGGCCAACAGGTGCCTGGAATGCAAAGATGATACTCTTCAAATGTCTCTAGCATTCTACTTCCCTTCTCTGGAAAAGATAAAGTCAGCTCCAAGGAGAGTCCCTTCTGGCCCCTACAAGTAATCAGCACCTTAGAAAGGTGTGTGTCCCCATCTTAGAAAGACACTGTGTCCCCATCTCCTGTGGCTGAACTGTGAGCAAAAGTACAACACATGGTATTCATTACCATAACAGGGAAGAGCAGTGTGGTAGGTGTCTGTCCCCCAAGAAAGGGAGCCTGGGGAGGAAGAGGTATTGGGAGTGGGCAGAGGCCAGGGACACTGCTGAACATCCAACAACCCACAGGACAGCCGCTTACAATAAATAATCTGCCCCAGAATGGCAAGAGTGGAGACTGACAAACTCCAGTCTAAAGTGATGTGACTTTTTCCACCAGCCAGACACACACAAAAATTCATTTCATTAACTGAATAATGAAATCTTCTGTATTTATTTAGATGTTGTTTCTGTATGTTTTGATTTTTTTTTTTTTTTGTCTTTTTTCCCTCTCTTATGGTACTGACTTTCTATGTCTTTTGGGTCCAGAAAAATAAGACAGCGTTTTCAGATTTTGAGAGAAACTGATACATAAATCTGGGGCATGCTCCAAATCAGCAGCCTGCCATTTACCTGACACTTTTACACTGAAGACAGCCCATTCCTTAAAACCATGTTTTGCAGCCCCAGCAAGTCCACCTACCTGCTATGATGACTCTTACTTCACTCAGCAGAGAAAGTGACTATGCCCATGATGAACAAGCACAGTCCCCAATAATACAGCTGGATAGTTCACACTCTAGTCATAAAATTGATGCAAATGGTGAGTGAGTCAATAAAAAGTACATTCCATCTAAGCCAAATGAACCCAACATAAAACTGTTAATCTCCATCAACCAGGCATCAACTCAAGAAAAGCTATCAAATGTGATGCAGTATCTTAATAAATGTGAACATAAAATCTTTCCCTTCCCGCTCCCACAATCATCTTAGTCTCCTTTACTTAAAGTGCAGATGTCCAATTCCGTGTCATGCTCTACTTGGTCCTTGCTGTGCCATCTCTGCCTTTTCAACACTGGCTTCTAGCTAAGTGCTCTGGGCATGTTACGATTCTGCACAATGCAGAGTGCCAGGTACCACCAGATGGCAGCGCCCAACTTCCAGGAACCCCATGCCCACAGACTATGGTGCCAATTATATCTACTGGAGCTGTGAGAACACACAGCCATGCCAAAAGAAAGAGCATACGGACAGGACAGCAGGGGATGAGGTCTGAATTTGGACAGCATGTGCACTCAAAGGGCCAGGAAATCCAATAGGTCTGAGGAGTCCGGCCCACCCTCCATGGGGGGCTAGCACAGCTGACTGGCATCCAGAGCCTGGCTAACCCATGTGGGTCAGAGGAAAACACTGCCAAGGTCCTCAAGGAGCCCCAGGGTTGCCCTGACTTAATTCCAGGGAGTGTCCTGAAGAGACTGGTGCCTCTCGTCTCCCACACTGCACAGACCCAGGTGTGACCTGGCCACCTGTTCTCTTCCAGGACAGAGCCCAGGGCTGAGGCTGAAGGAGGAATGCCACTGACTACCCAGCCCGCACAGCTTCCTATCTGTGTCTCCACAACCACTTCAAAACACCTTCACAGTCTATAAACATTTCTAAAATAAAACTTAAAATAGGAAACAAGCCTGGCTTTGCATGTGGGAGGGAAAAAAAATTCCCACAAGAAAATGACCAGCCCCAGATGGTTTTATGGACACAGTCTACCAACATTCAAAGAACAGATCGTTCTAATCAGATGTGTTCTTCCAAAGCAAAAGAAAAAAGAGTTCCTCCCAACTCATTAATTTCATAAGGATAATATTAATTCAATTATAAAACTACATAGTAATAGAACAAAAAATGTAAGTAATAAACTAAGCACACTTCTACATAGATAAAAATACTCCTAAACAAAGTATTAGCAAACTAAAATCTGGCAAAATGGTGATATACTATGACCAAATTTGACTTTTGCCAAGAAATGCAAAGACAGTTCAGCATTAGAAAATTAATCTACTTCACTACATTAACAGGTAAAGAGGGAGGAGGACTATGTGGCTGCCTGAACAAATGAGCATCACTCAATATCCATACATGCTAAATGCCCTCAAGAAACCAGGAACAGAAAAAAACTTGATCAAACCTGGTAAAAAAGGATTTATTGAAACAAAATAAACTTATCGCAGTCACCATGTGGATGGTGAAACAATAGAAGCATTGTCTCTAAAATTAGGACAGTCTGCTCACGCCACTTCTGTCAGCATTCTACTCAAGTACTTGATAGTGCAGTAAGACAAGAAAAGGAAATAAAAGGCATAGGGGTTGTCATGCCAGAAGCAAAGCTGTCGTTATTCTCAGATGGCATGACTATCTACATGGAAAGTCCAAAGGAATCTGCAGGTCACAGATTATAAAATATTAGTGTGTTTAACAAGGTTGCTGGATATAATATATAAATTAATGTGTCTTTAGAAACAAAATCTGGCCCAGGAAATCATAATTGAATCATACTTTACATGTCAAAAAACTTTTTTTTTTTTGAGACAGGATCTCACTCAGTCACCCAGGCTGGAGTGCAGTGGTTTGACCTCAGCTCACTGCAGCTTCGACCTCCCAGGCTCAGGTGATCCTCCCACCTCAGCCTCTCAAGTAGCTGAGACTACAGGCACACATTGCCACACCCAGCTAATTTTTGTATTTTTCTGTAGAGGGATTTTGCCATGTGGCCCAGGCTGGTCTCAAATACTCCTGGGCTCAAGCAATCCACATGCTTCAGCCTCCCATAGTGCTAGGATTACAAGTGTGAACCAAGGTGCTTGGCCAAAAAACTTTTAAAGTAACCTATTGGGAGTAGAAATAAGAATCTGCTGATTAAAACACTACAAATGCAACAGAGATGCATCTGAAGAAAAAAAATTAAAGCAGAATAAGTTAGACAAATATTTCCTGAAAATCTTACAAAAGTAATTCAGGGGGCAAAGGCTAAGTTTGTCTTCTCTAAGGAAGAAAGCCTACTTTCGAAAAGATTTTCTGCAGGCAGATGCAAATGAAGTTACCTAGTTAGTGTTAAGTATATTTTATGCCTGATCTGCATTTATGTTGTTATGAAATGTTCTTAACAGTCAATAGTAGAAAATCAATTGGTTATTTTCCTCCCAACTAAGCGATACACTTTTTCAAAGTCACGGTAGAGTCTTGAAAATGAAAATGATTACAGGTATAGTCTGAGTGTGGCAAATACTCGTCTAGACCTAGCGTTTTACAAGCCAGTCATGGTCTTCATGCAAATCCCAGAAGAAACTCTGATGCTACTTACACATAAGAAACACATCCAAACAGTTCTCCTTTTATAACAGTGAGGCTCATATCCAAACTCTGAAGAAAATCATCTGTTGTTGTATAAGGAATCTTAAAAACTGCACCCCTTACTACCTGAGGCTTTTAACTGAATAAATGTGGCTCTATTTTGATAAATGGTGATAACTATATCAGACTCAAGAACCAGATTTCTAGAATGTCAACAAATTTCAATTGCATAAAATGTTCCTACTCTGACAAAATAAATGATTATGACAAAATAACTAAAAATGCCTTGCCTCAGAATTACACAAAAGTAAGCGTCTTGAGTCACAGCAACTACCAGAGGCTGGACTGCTGTCACCAAGGGAGGTGGGAGGGGCATGCTCAGTGGGGAAGTGGCAGCTGTCCCTGTTGCACCACGTGCGGCAGCAGTGCCACTCGAAGGCTTGACTCACCCGTTGCAGTCTCCAGGAACTCTTCATCTGGAAAAAGAGCTGAATCCACAGACTATGCTCTGGTAACCACAAACGCCTGTTTCCACAACTTCAGTCTTCAGAATTACTAAGATTGTCATAATGTGATATTCTACGATTCCCATTTCATGTAAAGGTTCCAGCCATTCCAGCCACTCCAGCTGATGAGAGATGTGGCTAATTCCCCAGATGCCATATTTTAAGGAATCACCTACAAAAACTGGCCTAGGCCAGGCCTTTAAATCTGCACTAATAAGAGGAACTATGCCTAATATGCTTTTAGAAAATAGGTTAGGGTAGGGGGAAATGTGGAGAAATACATGAATAATCTATCTATCTATCTATCTATCTATCTATCTCTATATATATACATACACACACACACACACACACATAAACATACATATACATAGAAATAGATACAAAACATAGACAACCCCAAACTTATGAGATTTTTCAACTTTAAGATGGTGTGAAAGTGATAAGCATTCAGTGTACTCCTTGACTTAGGATGACATTATATCGTGATAAACCCATTGTAAGTTAAAAACATACTAAGTCAAAAATACAGTTTTGACTTCTGATATTTAAATTAATGATGGCTTTATCAAAACAAAACCTCGTCCTAAGTCTAGGAGCATCTATACAAAACAGGGAGACCGTGCTCCCCCAAGGAAGGATAAAGGCTTGCAGCAATCTACTTAGGGCAGAGGGTGTGGCAAGTTAGGCTTTTGGTCCAGCCTCCAGCCAAGGCAGAGGACAGAGCTACAACTCTCTCGTCCTGCCTAACTCTGGATTCTTATGTGGGCCAAAGGATATAAAATAAGTTCTCCTTAACTTAGAGAGACCTAATTATGAGCTGGTATCTTTATCTTGAACTACAAGCCAATCTCTTTTTGAGAATGTTATGAACCTAGAGGGGGGTGTGTGTCTGCATGTATATGTATAACATTATACTAAATAGAACCATACAAAACTGAAATATTTGTAATAAAAATGGTCAAGAAGCAGCAACTTCATATAGTTCAACCTAATATAATATACATAGCATTGCATAGCACACTTTATCAATATTATATATTGGCAATAATATAAATGTATTACATAGATGACTATTGCCCTAAAGGCAGCTCTTGGCTCCATAGTTCTAATTTTTAAAAATATAAATATGTCTCCCCCTTATTATCCTGTATGTCCTTCCTCTGGAATCCTAGGCGCTATCATCCTACATGGCCCCACCAAGTGCCAGCACTTGCTGGGATGGCTGCCTCTGGTTGCCACACTGACCCTTGAGGGTCGCTGCCACCTGGAGGTAACACCACCCTATGGGAAGTAACACCACCCTATGGTCACACAGTCCTAGTGCTTTTTTTCAGAAATAGGAAAGAATTCTCCAATTAACTTTACTTCAGTAATTAATAAACATGGATCTCCAACTTTTTATCTAAAATAAACATCTTTAATAAAGTAATATTAACGGAATCTTCAGAGCTCATTGTTCTTCCTGAATATTTTTAAAGAAATAAGCCCAAGATTGAGGGGATAAACTGGTAAAGACTGGTTAAGAAAAACCTAACTCTAATCTTAAACTGAACCTAAAAACATTTGGTTTTGTTTGGCTGTTTCCCAAGAGGCTCCCAAACCTGTTTCCTTTTGATTCCAGACAGAGCCCATCTTTTGGCTACACTTTCCTAAGTCTTTTTACCTTCTAAATCTTTAATCCTGGGCTGTCAAATACCATATTTTTTTCCAGTTCAAAGGAAAATGCCAACTAATTTCTCCATGTCCACTGGCACCCTCTGTAGACTGAGTTTTTAATCAACATGCAATGGCTGGTTAATTAAAAGTTCTAGCTGATTACATTTAGCTTAAGCTCTAAGTTTTCTGAGGGGATAGTCCACAAGATTAAAATAACAAGAACTCTTGCAATCAAAAACCCAAAAGAAAATAAACTGGTTCCATTACAGTAGATGAACCACAGCTGACCCTTGAATAACACAGGTCTGAACTGTGAGAGTCCACTACGCATAATTTTTTCAATAAATATGCTGGAGAATGTTTTGGAGATATAAGACAATTTGAAAATTTGCAAACTGTGTAGCCTAGAAACATGGAAAAATTGAGAAAAAGTTAGGTATGTCATGAATTTACTATGTATAAACTATACATAGATACTAGTCTATTTTTGTCACTTACTGCCATAGCATATACATAAATCTATTATAAAAAGTTAGAATTTACCAAAAATTTATACACAGACTGTACATGGCACCATTTGCAGTCAAGAAAAATGTAAACACATGTAAAGATGCAGTATTAAATCATAGTAGCTGCATCAAACTAACTGTGGTACATATTGTACCACTGCAATCATTTCGTAGCCACTTCCTGTTACTACTGTGGTGAATTCAACTTGAAACACCATGTGACATTAATCATCTCCTGTGAGCAGTCATCTCTACAGTATAAATTACAGATTGCAGTAAAAAATTATCTTTCTTGGTTCTTACGTATTTTTTACCATGTTTAATGTAATACCTTGAACCCTGAATAATACCACGAGACCCATACCATCCACTAGTGACACTGGAGGTGCTCCCAAGAAGCAGAGAAAAGTCATGACATTCCAAGGAAATGCTGAATTGCTTGATTGCTTGATCAAGTACCTCAGATTGAGATGGGCAGCTGTGGTCTCCCACCATTTCAAGATAAATGAATCCAGCATAAGAACCATTGTGAAAAAAAGAAAAGAAAATTCATGAAGCCATTGCTGCAGCTACGCAAGAAAATGCAAAAACCTTGCCCTTTTTGCAAAATACAAAATGTGCATTAATCAACTATTTATGTTACCAGTAAGGCTTCTCTGGTCAACAGTAGACTAGCAGTAGGTAAGTTTTGGGGGAGTCAAAAGTTTTACTTGGATTTTCCACTCTGTGGGGAGTTGGCACACCTGACCCCCACATTGTTCGAGTCAAGTGTAGTCTTTTACCTAAATTGAAATTTACAACACCACAGGTTGGCCTATCTTACTATTTTTAAAACACTGTGACATCTCCCTTCTAAAAACCTTTCAGAATAAGCAATAAAGAAAAAAGAAAGCCCTAAATGCCTCAGTCAGTTTAGATTTACTCCTTCTAGGAGTTAGAAAGCAGACCCTGGATAAGTCCGTGGGCCTCCCGTTGAGACCCAGCAGCCACCTGCATGGTGGTATGTGTCTCCTGGTGAGAGTCAGACCCCAGTGAGGAGGGGCCAGTGTGACACAATGCTGCTGCCCCTATCAGTCAGACCCCACGTGCCGCAAACCTGAATCCAGACACGCTGTGGAGCTCGAGTTCCTTCCTCAGTCTTAAAACATTATTTCCCCTTTCTGGGAAGCAGGGAAATGTTACAGCCTTTTCTTTTTAAGGGGAAAATCGAAATGCTTCTGGGATATCAAAGGGTTCAGATTCTGAACCAATATTTGGAGGAAGTGAGTGAAACGAACCACATGGGTTACATTTGCTGGAAAACACACGTGGTTCTAAAATAGATCAAGAAAGTACCATTGAAACATGCTGGGTGTTGGTGAATCCAAATGCCTGAAAAGTAGTTTGAAACATCTAGCAAACCAAGAGCACAGCAGGATTGGCCTTTCCTTAGCACAAGCTCTTAACAGTACAGTAAGTGGGGCCAACTTCAAATCACTCAACTTGTGTTTCAAACATGACATAAACTAAGCCCAAACAAGAGTCAGTGCCAACAGCAGACTCCAGATACACCCAGAATATCTGCATGCTGCAGACTCAGCACCAGAATCCTCCTGAGATAAAGCAGCGTGGGACGTGAACCTGTTGTTTTCCCGGAACATGGAGCCAATGAATGATGACCTGATACATAAGCCTTTAGAGCTTATGGGAAATATTTCCATTTGAGTCCAAAGAATTTGTCACTAGCGGCACAAGTAAAACCAGCATTGCCAACTTCTGGTTATTCATCATTTTATAGATTACATCCACAGAAAATCCCAGAGTTTCATTTTAAACAATGGTTTCCATCTTTTACCCCACCAAAATAGAAATATTGCTTGTCTGCTTTACTTTGTGACTTGGTTTAATTCAGCCTCCTCCTCTGATGTTTCTCAGTCAATGGCCATTCCACCCTGAATGCACCCGATCTCACCTGATGCTTCTCTGACCGTGAATGCTATAGCCCTATATACAGCCAGACACGGCTTAGCAACCACGGCAGGACAGGGAGCCTAAATAGGGAGCTTTTGAAGGTCCACATCTGAAGATGAAGCACATATGCAGAAGAGCTTCCCAGCTGCTAGGGTGGGTGGGGAGGCTGACTCAGCCTGCAGCACACCATCAACAACAGGGGCCCCAGTCAAGGGAGTGATCTGGGAGAGCAGGCACCCTTCCACAAGTCCCTGGAGTACAAGTTCAAGGACAGGGCTTGCTGTGTTCTGACCCTGGGGGAATGGGGTGGGGGAGAGGACAGTGTATGACAGGAGTTGGGTCACTACTCAGGACTGAGGGATGACACCCACTCAGGGGTGGACCAATGGCAGATGCAGCAAAGGCAGAGTTCCAGCTGGCCCAGCCTGGTGTCCAAAGTCAGGGTTGGTCCTCAGACTCACTGAGATGCAAGTGGGCACAGGAAGGCCTACACAGCCTGGGATCTAAGAAAGGCCTGGGCACTGGAACCAGAGACTTCTTAAAAGCCCTGGACAATAGACATTCGTTCATATCACCAATGTCATATCACCAAACACAGGGCTTTGGCTGAAGGGGGAGGAGTACTGGCATCCAGTCTCTCCTTGGGGGACTAAAGGTATTACCTATTGAAAGAAATCTAGTTGAAATAGGAAAGCTTCTCCAGGACTTGGATGATTCATCAAAACTAATCTTCCTACCTGGTCCTCATCTGAGAAAGACACCAGGAGAAGGGGCCTGAGTGCTCCTAAAGGACAGCCTGATTGTGTTCCACCTAGAGGATGGCTGATGAGCCACTGGCCTTGACCCTAGTTCCAAGCAGCACTGAAGGAGGCAGTGTCCATCAATTCCACCACCCCAGATCTGTGCTTCATCAAAAGCCTGCCTGCACGGGGGCCACGGAAATGAACAAAGGGAAAAACCACTTATCCTAACTAGTTTCCTCTACATGTGAAGAGTAGAGTCAATGAAAAGTTCTAAAACTAGCTCCAAGGAGAAAGGAACTTGAGATAAAAGAGAATTATCCCCACAACGAGAAATCATCAGCACAGAATGTGGGGATTTATGTTAATAAAAACAGCTTGAACACAACTCTCACAGCCACGCATGAAGCCTGATGAAACAGTACTCCAGATCAGAGGAAATAAACAAACATACAAGTGGCTGGAAATGGGAAAACCAAAAAGGTTATTTGGTCCAAAAATATATATCTAATACAGCCTTCTTGTTTCACAGGTTAGAAAACCAGGTCCTAAGAGGTTAAATGACTGGGCAAAATAATTTACTCTGTTTTTACCTAATAGACCCCCCTTTCTCATCCTGCCTTTCCTTTGACCCTAACAATGATGGGGAAGGGTGGGCAAGCCTCACAGTCACCCCCATCTGACAGATGGTGAGCTAAAGCTTGCAGAGCTCTGGGTCTTCCAGGTCACATCTCCAGGGCATGGTGGAGTGCAGGCTGGAGGTCAGGGCTCCTCAGGTTAGACCGGGCTCTGGATGAGAACCCAGACCATGCTGGGCTCTAGGCAACTCACCTGCATTAAGGCAATGGAACATCTAAGAAGGACCTGCTCTATCCACAACCATGTCATGTTGCAACAGGAGAGCGAAGCAAGGGTATAACCTGCCCTTGAGGAGAGAATATCACATGCTACTGAAGACACAGAATGGTGTTCAGTGCAGCCTTCGAGAATGGGGATAACTATATGAGCAGAGAGAAACCTTAGTCTAGAGAAAGTACATGAATGAAGAACCAAGGTAAGTAAAAGAATGTCCAGGGAGAACCAATGTGGAAAAAAACAGCCTAAGGGTTGATGAAGGAGGAACAGAGGGTATGTTCAGAAGATGAAGATGGGAACGTGAACCCAGGCTGAGAATCCTCCAAATCCTTTTCTCTGCACCAGGGACCTGCTCCAGTCTCTGGACCAGAAACACTGAGCAGTTCAACCAACACAGACACCCACAGCCACTACCATCCTGTCAGGTCCCTTCCAGGGGGGAGTATTTCTAAAGGAAGCAGGATACACTGCTGGGCCAGCTCATCCAATCAAGCTGGAGAGTCAAGTGCTCAAGCATGCATAGAAACCCTGGGAAGATTTTTAACAAAAGGACATTTCTGAAGGAGCAAAAAGGTTTGGAGAAGAAAACAGCAATCTAAAAATAAAGCCTTTTAAAGTCATTAGGTGCACACCTATAAAGTCAGACACTACATGAAACAGCTCCTGAAATGCCAAGAGGACACGCGCTAGAAAGAAAGAACAGCTGGCAAAGGAGCACAAAAAAGGCATCTTTCAAAGAGTGACCTCTGCAAAAGATGCCCGGAGGGCCAGCCTCGGCAGGACGTCATGGGAGGGGTGGCAGAAGTTGTGGGGAGCCCCGGGAACAGCTCTCCAGCAGCCCCTTCTGGCCAAGGCCAAAGGAACAAAAGGAAGGCTGGGAAAGTGGAAACCCAGGGCAAGGCAGGGAAAGAGAACAGGTTAAAATGGTAATCCCATTACAGAGAGATCTGGTGACAGTCAAACCACCAGAGCCTTGCCAGATGTCTCTGCTGAAACTGGTACCTTATGTGGCACGGTGAGGAGGGGAGTCTGTACACAAAAGGATTTGGTGGGCTGAAGGAAGAAAAGATTCCAGTGCCCACGTAGCTCCTGGTAAAACATGTTCCATGTGAACCATGTTAAGGTCATGGCTATTTTATGCTTAGAGCAAGCCACGGTAGAGAAGTACCTGGTAAGCTTGTGGATCTCAAATGTGTATTTGGGGGTTTTATTTCCACTGGGGACCTTTGCAGACACAGTGGGCCCACTGCTACTTTATTAAAAAGCCTGTAGGAGGGAATGACCTTAATTTATGGTATGTCTCCATCGTTAAGGTTTCATTTTCACATGGGATCTCAGGTCAAGCTCCTTGCTGACTGATGATCCAATCTTCTGGGAAATGAATGACCAGCTAAAACACAACTGAAAGAGAGACGATTGAGAGGGCAAGGGCAGTCTTGCTGACACCTGATCATGGGATCGGAGTCACTACTTCATCCTTGCTTCCCCCTCCGCCCCCTACAATACACACGGACAAAGTACTTATGAAAATGACATCCTATGTGTCCTCTGGTCAAAAAGGCAAGAATTTCAAAACACATTTGCTAATATTTATGAGCTTATTCCTGTGCATATGCCTGTGGAGAGCACGAAAAAATACAAACAAGAACCCCTGGCTCAAGGAGTTTGGAAAACCAAGACTTAATCACCATAAAACAAAAATGAAACACTGGTAACAGTATGCCACTGAACCCTAGCATCTCTAAGTACTCTAAAGAAAAACCCATGCAGAATGGAGTTGATGAAGAAAGATTTGGGGAAGAAGTTTGATTTTTTTTTTTTTTTTGAGACGGAGTCTCACTCTGTCACCCAGGCTGGAGTGCAGTGGTGCCATCTTGGCTCATTGCAATCACTTCCGCCTCCCAGGTTCAAGCAATTCTCCTGCCTCAGCCTGACAAATTGCTGGGATTACAGGTGCACGTGCTCCCCGCCCCCATCTCCCAGCTAGTATTTATATTTTTAGTAGAGACGAGGTTTCGCCATGTTGGCCAGGCTGGTCTCAAACTCTTGACCTCAAGTGATCTGCCCTCTCCGGCCTCCCAAAGTGCTGGGACTACAGGCATGAGCTACCACGCCTGGTCTGGCTGTTTCTTAAAGAAGGTTTCTACCTCAACAAGCACAATGAAGAAGGAAGGACTTCGAGGCAATCCAGATACTGCCCTTGACCTAGAAAGAGGACTATGAGCAAGAACAGTTCACAAGAAAAAAAAAATTACACCAGATCATGATGTTTTAAAAACACTGTCCTGACACTTCTGCTTCTGTCCAAGATGGATCAACGGAACCAAAGTTATCCTCGCACTGTCACACTGAAGTTTTAAAAAAAAGACAACCTAAGAAACAACAGTTGTTAAGACACAGGACCTCAGGTGACAAAGGCCAGGAAACAACAGGCCAGGTAAGCCCCATAGTAGCTCCCCATTTGACAGCCTAAAGAGAGTTCACAGATCACAGTATGAGAGGGAAACCAGGGCAGAGGCTGGAGGACTTCCTGAGTAAAGGAGATGGAGTTGAGAATCCCGGAGACCACTCAGCTAAAGCACTCAGAACATAGTACTGAAGACGAGAGAGCTACACAGAGGGAGAACCGTGGAGCTGTGCAGAAGGCCCCTGGAGCATCCGGCTGAGTATGGAGCAGGTAAAGAAACTACACAAGACCAGGAAAAGATAAGTGCTTACAACACCTAAGCTCACACAGGGCTGAGAATAGCACCTGCTCCCACCACTCCACGGAGCTCAGGAAGGACTCGCTGCGGCAGTGGGAAGCATTAGTCCTACTGAGCACAGTTCCAGACTCACCTAATAAATCACAAGATCCAGACCCAAAGTAACCAAAGTTATTTCAAGTAACTTAAGGAAAAACTCAAGAATCATTATAGGAAAACAAGAGTATTCATCAAGGCAAAACTGTGTGTCCAAACTTCCTAACCTTCAAATGATCAAAAAAGAGAACACAGAGTAAATGGGCCCATGATTCAACACACAGAGCCCCTTCCCGGCTCTACACAGGAGGCACGTGGCTCTGGTGGCACTATTATCCAGGCCCAGAGGCATTTCACTGTCCAATCACATTGGTTACACTGGCCACTATCAGTCACCTGCATGTAAGGGCTGTTGACTGAGAAGCAGTACAGTGAATCTTTCCTAAGAGTATTCTAAGCTACAGCAAGTCTTAATTATACAGTTACTTCTAAAGCTGATATAATTTAAAATAATTAAGGTGTTGACTTTTACATTTTGTAAAGTTTATTATCTTATTAAACACAATTCTGTTTCGTGTGATAGAATTTTATTAGAAACACCACACTTATGAATAATAAACTGACTGATTAAAGATTTGAATGAGGTTAATCTCTGAGATAATTTTAAACAAGTGGCATATTTTACACGTGAATTAACAAAAACACAGTCACACCTTTAAGCACTGTCCATAAAAAAAGTTATCAGAATATGTTTGAAAGATTCTGAAAATATAATGTCATTTTTTATTTTCTCAAAAACCCCATTTTTAATGAAATGATCTTGGTATAGATTTAGTTCATAAAACTGAATTTACATGGTTTTAATAGAATATTTTATCAGGATAAGACATGATACCTAACCTCTCAGTTTTATCAAAATTTCTGGTTTTAGGATGAATAATGTAAATTGATCTTCATAACGAGGGGGACCACATGTTCTGGTTTGCCCAGGACAATCAAAGTTTGTATCTATTGTCCCCTTCACTCACGTTTAGGCCTCCTCTAAACCCACTGCTGGTTCCATTAGCAAGTTAAATCAGTCTCTGGTATCTGCTCACTATATAGCTTCATGAGAACTGAGTTTAACTTTTTAAAAATTACAATTTGGCCATTAATAGAAAAATAGTTATTCTTCCTGATCTCTCTCCCTCTAGGTAGGAAAAGATGCATTCAATTTACCCTAATGATAGCATAAAATCACCCATTAAAACAAAGCAAAGCCATTAGGAATCATTTTGTAAAATTTTTCATAGGTTGTTGGGGAACAGACGGTGTTTGGTTACATGAGTAAGATCTTCAGTGATTTGTGATATTTTGGTGCACCCATCACCCACGCAGTCTACACTGCACCCAATTTGTAGTCTTTTATCCCTTATCCCCTTCCCACCCTTTTCCCCTGAGTCCCCCAAGTCCATTGTGTCATTCTTAGGCCTCTGCATCCTAATAGCTTAGCTCCCAATAATGAAACAGAACATACGATGTTTGACTTTCCATTCCTGAGTTACTTCACTTAGAATAATAGTCTCCAATCTCATCCAAGTCACTGCAAATGCCATTAATTCACTGCTTTTTATGATTGAGTAATATTCCATCGTATATATATATCCACTTGATTAATGGGCATTTGGGCTGGTTCCACATTTTTTGCAATTGTGAATCGTGCTGCTATAAACGTGTGTACAAGTATCTTTTTCATATAATGACTTCTTTTCCTCAGGGTAGATACCCAGTAGTGGGATTGCTGAATCAAATGGCAGTTCTACTTTTAGTTCTTTAAGAAATTTCCATACTGTTTTCCATAGTGGTTGTACTACTTTACATTCCCACCAGCGGTATAGAAATGCTCCCTGTTCACCACATCCACGCCAATATCTACTATTTTTTAAATTTTTGATTATGGTCATTTTTGCAGGAGTAAGGTGGCATCCCATTGTGGTTTTGATTTGCATTTCCCTGATCATTAGTGATGTTGAGCATTTTTTCAGATATTTGTTGGCCATTTGTATATCTTATTTTGAGAATTATTTATTTATGTCCTTAGCCCACTTTTTGATGGGATTGTTTGCTTTTTTCTTGCTGATTTGTTTGAGTTCATGGTATATTCTGGATATTCGTCCTTTGTCAGATGTATAGATTGTGAAGACTTTCTCCCACTCTGTGAGTTGTCTGTTTACTCTTGCTGACTGTTCCTTTTGCCATGTAAAAGCTCTTTAGTTCAATTAAGTCCCAGCTATTTACCTTTGTTTTTATTGCATTTGCTTTTGGGTTCTTGGTCATGAAATCATTGCCTAAGCCAAGATCTAGAGGAGTTTTTCCAACGTTATCTTCTAGAATTTTTATAGTTTCAGTCTTAGATTTAAGTCCTTTATCCATCTTGAGTTGATTTTTGTAAAAGATGAGAGATGAGGATTCAGTTTCATTCTCCTACATGTGGCTTGCCAATTATCCCAGCATCATTTGTTGAAAAAGGTGTAATTTCCCCACTTTATGTTTTTGTTTGTTTTGTCAAAGATCAGTGGCTGTAAGTATTTGGGTTTATTTCTGGATTCTCTATTCTGTTCCATTGGTCTATCTGCCTATTTTTATATGAGTGGCATGCTGTTTTGGTGACTATGGCCTTATAGTATAGTTTGAAATCAGGTAATGTGATGCCTCCAGATTTGTTCTTTGGCTTAGTCTTGCTTTGGGTATGCAGGCTCTTTTTTGCTTCCATGTGAATTTTAGACATTTTTTTTTTAACTGTGAAGAATGATGGTGGTATTGTGGTATTTTGATGGGAATTGCACTGAATTTGCAGTTGGCTTTTGACAGTATTGTAATTTTCACAATATTGATTCTACCCATCCATGAGCATGAGATGTGTTCCAATTTGTTTGTGTTGTCTGTGATTTCCTTCAGCACTGTTTTGTAGTTTTCCTTGTAGAGGTCTTCCACCTCCTTGGTTAGGTATATTCCCAAGTTTTTTGTTTGTTTGTTTTGTTGTTTGCAGCTATTGTAAAAGAGCCTGAGTTCTTGATTTGATTCTCTGCTTGGTCACTGTTGGTTTATAGAAGAGCTACTGATTTGTGTACATTAATTTTGTATCTGGAAACTTTGCTGAATTCTTTTATCAGTTCTAGGATCTTTCTGGAGGAATCTTTAGAATTTCTAGGTAAACAATCATATCATCAGCAAACAGCCACGGTTTGACTTCCTCTTTACCAATGTGGATGCCCTTTATTTCTCTCGTCTGATTGCTCTGGCTAGGACTTCTAGTACTATGTTGAAGAGGAGCAGTGAGAGTGGGCATCCTTGACTTGTTCCAGTTCTCAGAGGGAATGCTTTCAACTTTCCCCATTCAGTATTATGTTGGCTGTGGGTTTGTCATAGATGGCTTTTAAGAATCATGTTTTCAATGAACAAATAATATCACTCGAGGAAAAATCCTGAAGCACATTCCACTTTGCTTTAAATGAGTAACCGATAAGCCAGTCGTTAGTAAAATCTCCTCCCTATCTAGAAAAACCATTTTTGTTTAAACAAAGTGTTTCAACAATAAATGCATTTTCTTCTCTCTTGAGATCAAAACACTTTACTACATCAATTAATTCTCATATGGTTTTCCAATAATACATTCTAATATATGGAGAAAGAAAGTTAGAGAAGAAAAGTTCACAGTTTACAAGTAAGATTTGAGTCATTTTCCTCTTGAGGTCCTGGGCAACTCACATGTATCTATATTTGTATAATCTATATGCAAACAAACACACATACTCTCAGCACTAATTTTCTTGTCAAGACTCCCTAGAGAAAATAACCTTTTATTGAAACCTAGAGGTCAGCAAATAGGGCTTTGTGTCAAGAAATACTTTCTTTACTGCCCTTGGTAAGTTTGTAGACCAACACGATCCAATAGAAATACAACACAAGACACAAATAAGAGCCCCTTAGGGAATTTTAAATTTTCTGTTAGATATATTAAGAAAGTAAAATGACAGCCAGATATGGCAGCTCATCCCTGTAATTCCAGCACTTAGGGAGGCCAAGGCAGGTGGATCACTTGAGGTCAGGAATCTGAGACCAGCCTGGCTAACATGGTGAAACCCCGCTTCTACTAAAAATACAAAAATTAATCAGGTATGGTGGTGCATGCCTGTAATCCCAGCTACTCGGCAGGCTGAGGCACGAGAATCACTTGAACTGGGGAAGTGGAGGTTGCAGCGAGCTGAGATAGCGTCATTGCACTCCAGCCGGGGTGACAGAGTGAGACTTTGTCCAAAAAAAAAAAAAAAAAGTGTGTATATACACACACACACACACACACACACACATTCATAATTAGCTATTTTACCTTCTTTATATACTACATCTTCGATCCAGTGTGTACTGTATATCCACAGAACATCTCAATTGTGACCTGGCACATTTCAAGAGGCAGGGAAATGACCCTGTCTCCCTAAGCTTCTGATCACCCCCTAGTGTATGGGCCCAAAGACCCACCCACTCATGGAGAGTCGGTCACACTGGCTGGTTCTGGAAAGGTGCCCCTCACACCGCACTCTCACCAGATACACTCACAAGATCTTGGTCCTGGGAAGCCTGTAGGCCTGTAAGAGAGTTATAGCTGATGTGGGGAGGAAAGGAAGCAGCATAAGGACATGTGTGTGTGTGTGTGTGTGTGTGTGTGTGTGTATCATGCACTGTAAGAGTTTCTGTGGTAAAGCTCACTTGTCTAGAGAGAAAAGAACCCAGCTCTAAGGCCCACTCTCAATAGGAGACAATGAGCCTGTAACACATTATGCCTGAGGAGTCTTTCTTGTGAACAGCCAGCCATCAGTTCACCTTGAAAAGAGCCATTCACCCTTCCAAGTGATCAGCATTCGCTCCCTTTAGAGTCCTGGTCCTGCTGTACTGCACAGCATCCTATGGCCAGAGAAGCTGGCACGTTTCCAAGACACCCACACAGTTTGGTATATTTGGTAAGATCAGCTGCATATATGAGTGGGCACGCAGGGTGAGTCCCAGACACAGAGCACTTAAGGTACAATCTTGTCAACTGCAGTTCATCCAGGGTTTTACTCAAACAACAACTGTGTGTGGCTTTAATCCGCTAAGGAGATTGTTTAGATGGAAGAAACCTTTAAGTGAGACCAAATGTCTCTGCTTTTCCCCTAATTAATGATCAAGTGCTTTATTCATCCATGGAAACTCTCTTTCTGAATATAACTGAAATCCTGATAATGTCCAAGGGAGCTAAGAAAATGGGAGTCGTCTGAACTCTGCATCTTGCTCATAAAGATGTTAACCGCTTACAGGTGATGAACATCCAGGTGAAAAGTGGCAAGTTACAGGGGAACAGCGAGAGACATTGGGGCCACCCAAAAGCAGCGGCCACACCACTGCTGAAGCTGAGGTTTACACTGTTATTCAGCCCCCTCAGCACATGGGGTCTCCAGGGGCACACCTGGTGGATAATGCCAAAACTCAGAAAGGCTTCACCTGCTGAATTCCGAAACATTCAATTAAAATATGTAAATGCACTGCTAACAGGATTAAAAAGAACTCAATTACAACAGCAGCACTTTCTTTCAGAGGCTTAAATACCGGGATAGGGCTAATTAATGAGCACTGAGTTACACTGCTTCCTTGGATATAATTCACACAAAATGTTTTTCTGCCTAGAAATAAACTCCACTTGAGCTGCCTCAGAGAACACAAGTAAAAGGCCATTTCCTGTGCTATTTTTTCAAGAGATTCACTATTAATCCAACTCCTCAGAGGCAACTTTCTACATCACTGAAAAAGCAACAACTCTTGTTTTTTAGAGGCAGTGGGTTCTCCACCCATAAAGAACGCCTAATATACCTTTTCCTCTTCCAAATTCAACTTGAAACCCTGCCCACACTCAGGAGCAACCCCACCCGCCTGACAGGTTACCTGTTTACTAGAGATCAAAAGATGATTCTATTCTGAAAGACATTACCACAGGAACAAAATCTAAAGCAACAGCAAAGAGATGATATTTTATTTATTTATGCCTTCTAATTTTAATGACGCTCTTCATAAAAAGGTCTTTCCAAGTGCCAATGAAGAGCAATGCCCCCAAGCAAACCTCAGTGAGGGGAGGCAAATCTGGTACCATGAACAGGTGTGGCCTGCAATTCCTAACTCCACAAACATAACTGCCTTAGTGTAGCCCCTGAAATAGACAAAGTGTTCCAAACTCACTGGTCAGTAATGACTCCCCGATTCCCCACTCTGAACCAACAACTGCTGAATCGTTAACAACAAACCACACAACGGCTGATAGCTGTTTATTTATCACTTACCCTGTTTATCCAAATCTGAGGGAAAAAAGAACTGAGGAAAGCCACACGCACTAAGCCAATCCCCTTTTCCAGTGGAGTTCTAGCTAAAGGCTTGATCAGTCATGGCTCCAATAACACAGACAGTCAAATAAAAAATGGACCGCATAAGAAGGGTTCAAATGGCTTTGCGTTAGGAGGACACAGGCTTAAAAAATAGCAAATGAGCTTAGAACACATTGGGCTACAAGAGCAAAGTCTTCCATTTTTAGAACATATTCAAGATTTCAGCAATGTTTCTGACCTTTGGCATTTTCCCTCTCCCATCTCCACATTCCATTCAGTCATTCTCACACAAAGCAGATCTCCTAACGCAGGCTGACCACCAAGACAGGGGGATCACTTCTGTCCAGCTCTTCCTTCCCACTGAGGCCTCAGCATCTGAGCTCACCATCGTGTTATGAAAGGACTCAGATTCTTCACCATCCTTTTGGGGAAGGCACCGGAGTGAAGGTACTCACCCACTACTACCAGTTACCACGGTAACTGGGGATAGCTTCCTGGGGACCTTTTTGAACACCTAAAGCTGCTCTCACTGTCGGCTGGCTTGAGTTCCAACCCTCTTCTCACATTAATTATGAATCAACTGTGAGAAAGGGTACAGGCAGGGTAGGAGTTGTGGGGGTGCAAGTGGTTTCTGTGTCAGAGGGCAGATTATGAACTGTAATAAGGATAGTGACGAACTCAGACCAATCTGTTAAATTTCAAAATTACCAATTGTTAATTTGTTTCAAACTCTCCTTATCCCTGATATCCTGAAATACAAAACTTTATGTTTATAAACATAACAGCACTCCTAATCTTCAAGTTCCTTAAAACAGCACCAATACTGTCTAGATCAACTCTGTCCAATTGAATTATCTGTGACTGAAATATCCTATCTTTGCACTGTCCAATACAGAAGTCACAAATGGCTATGAAGCGTGAGAAACGTGGTTAGTACAAATCAATTAAATTTGAGAGAACCACTGCTCTAGAGATAACTTTTAAAATCAACAGTGACAACAACAAGATCTCTGTTCTTAGAATTTCTGTCTCTACTTATTTTACAGGATGAGGTTACCCTCTCATATCTGCCCTTGGTTAGGCATCTTCTCTTCAACTCCTGCACACACCCTTTTGCACCTGAGTCCACTGGAGTTCCTGCGCCATTTCTCTAAGGTTCCTGCCCAAGTAAGCCCAAGTACACTGAGTGCCCAGCTGCCCTCCTGCTCAGGAGAGAGGCTCACTAGAGACCAAATGACCCGCCTGTAAAGCTACCCACTACTTGCGTTTATCTACCCTGGCCAGTGTTCTAAATATGAACAGACAGCCAAAGACATCCAGATATTTTAGGGCACATCTATAGCTCAAAAGAAAAAAACTGAGTAAACAGAACTGACTCTGAGCAAAAAAGCTACTTCAGCAAACAGAAATGAGTATTTCAAAAGTCCAGTTAGTATGTATCTTCAGAGAGCATCAAGAAAACATAATACCCCCAAAGACAAAATAAGAAAACAGAAACAAACAAACAAAAAAAAAACTGGCTGCTATGAAAAGACAGAAATTAGGATAAAAAATGAGTTCATGGATATTAAAAATATGATTACCAAAATAAAAACTCAAGTAGAAAGGTTGGGAGATTAATAATTTTGAATTTAATAACTGTCCCATGGGGTTAAAAAAAATGGAAAATACTGAGAAAGTTTAAGAGAAATGACAACTTGGGAAGATTATCAACTGGTCTCCAGGCTTTCCAGAAAGAGAGAAGAGAAAAATAAACGGTGAGAAAATATTGAAAATGGTAGTAATAGAAGAGAGCTTCCTCAAAGGATAAAAATGGGACACATCTTCATGAAATTTGAGGACACCAAGACCAAGACTGGTCTCTACAGGATCCAGAAAGAAAAAAGAAAAGCTCCCATCCAAGGGTGAGAATGCAGTGCGTAAACGGTCCTCATAGAAACACCAGAAGCAAAACTGTGGCCTTCGGAATTCTGAAGAAAGAATTTTGAACCTAGAATTCTACATCCATACAAACTAACAGTTAAGTGTAAGGACCATAGAGACATTTTTAGATTTTTTTTTTTTTTTTGAGACAGAGTCTCACTCTTTTGCCAGGCACCAGGCTGGAGTGCAGTGGCTCGATCTTGGCTCACTGCAACCTCCACCTCCTGGGTTCAAGCAGTTCTCCTGCCTCAGCCTCCCGAGTAGCTGGGACTACAAGTGCGCGCCACCATGCCCAGCTAATTTTTGTATTTTAGTAGAGACGGGGTTTCACTATGTTGGCCAGGATGGTCTCAATCTCTTGACCTCATGATCCACCCACCTCAGCCTCCCAAAGTGCTGGGATTATAGGCATGAGCCACCACACCTGGCCTTAGAGTTATTTTTAAAAAGGCAGAAAATTTACATTCTGAACATTCTTCTAGGGAAAAAATGACTGAAAATAGACTTTGGCACAAATAAAAAAGAAACCCTTAGAAAGATGAAGTGGGGAAGGATCCAGAAAGCTGACCCACCCAGCAGGATAGTGGAAGGAAGCTATGGATTCCTGCTAGGCAGCAGCAGCCCAGAGGGCAGGTCCTGGCAGCGGCCCAGTCAGAGGCCCCGGGGAGAAAGAAACTGGTCTCAAGGAAGAAGCAGCAAGACTGATAGGGAGGAAAACCTTAGGAATATGACAAAGGCACATCTGCTAAGAAAAACATTAGTTTGCCAATTCTTTAAAAATTTTTGTAAACAATTCCCCTTTCTTGCCTTATTCCAGACGTGATTTCTACTCCAACAGAACTAGTTATCTTTGTGAGCACATTCCCATCCTGTGTGGCAGGCATGTTCTCTTCAGATCCCTGCCTCAGGCACTGACACAGAGACACTGAAGACCGACCTGCCCCTGGTCACCAGTGCTGGCGACCACAACACCTGAGATTGCTGAGGAGGGAAATGCGACCCGCAGTAGATCAAAGTTTCTGTGGTCTCCAGTATGTACTCCAGCCTGGCTTTTCTAGCTTGCCTCTAACCTAGATCTTTATTCTATAGCCCTTGCTAAATCAGTCAATTTCCCCAATTCATTCTGGGCTCAACAATGCCCAGTCTGGAAAATGAGAGAAAGGGAAATTTAAAACAAGGATATAGCTAATAGCACCTAACCGAAGGGTTCAATTGTCAGGAAACTTAAAATTAAGAAAGAGTTCATTACAGAGATGGAAGGAAGGGGGCAGGAGTACCATACACAGTTGTGGATTACTCAGGAATGTTAGAATGAAAACCAAGATCTTTCTTGCTTTGAAAAGATTATCAGTCCTTCCCTCTGTCTTGGCCCAAAGGACCAATGAAAGGATCTTCCCTTTCACTGTCTCTGCCTCTCACCTTTGGTCCATTTTGAAGAACGTACAAATAGACAGTCTAAAATGGAAGTGAATAAGAGATTCTCTAAATATTTATTATGCAACAGATTAAAAGGATTGTAGACAAATTTTTCCTGTCAACAATGATAAGGTTACATAGCAAGATTTTAAAACAGACCTCAGGCATCACACTGTATTATTAGCTTTAAGCAAAATGAAAATCTCTAAATGAGACTTTAAATCAACTAGGAATGAGTTCTGTTCCTATTCAGAATCATAACTTACTTCATGCATTTTACCTGACAGAAGGACAAGTCAGCAATTTGAAAGACTTAATGAATTATTAGGTGATTCTTTAAAAGGAGGAGCCAAAGCAAGCACACAGAACATTCATGTGTCAGGTAGCATTTACTGAAAGCCTACTGCATCCCAGGCACTGGGGCAAGTCCAGTGCTCACTCCTAAGTGATGACCTGTGTGTCAGGCCTGTGTCCCACGTGGTCCCACCCTACGGCTCTCCCGGACACTGAAAGGCCAGACAGACTCCCTAGGTGCACTGAGTTCACTTAGTGCAACAGAACCAAGGGCTCTGGGATGTCCCCATCCTCCATACCACCCCCATTCTGTTGCTCCTACCTGCCTACAAGATTGCACATGAGGAAGGAAAGGCATAATGCAAAAATTCTTTGTTGAAAAGACCTGACAAGTTCAAAAAATATGGCCAGGGTCTAGCAAAGGACATAATGAATCATTAGGAACTAACCTCCTTAGAGAAGACCATTTGTACACTTTTTGGAAGACATTTGCTGTATGCCCTCCTCATCAGGTGCTCATTAGTACAGCTCTCTCATCAGGAGCTCACTAAACCACGTCTGTTAGGCAACGTGTTTTCTCTCTAACTGTCCTCCAGCTACCTATGTCTCTCTGGCCCAGAATGCCCACCCACAGACAATGCTGTGTTCTTGTGCAAAGCACCAGGCAGAAGTACCGAATCTCTGGCCTGAATATACGGAAACAGAACCCTACCAATGCCCCCATAAACAACGACTCTCTGGGGTTCACTATCTCTAATGAGAGAAGCGGCACCCTGTCATTTTGTAATAAATGAAAAATCAGTTAGCATGTGCTTTAGTATGTACTGACCATGGTGAAAAGTATTCCAAAAACACTATGGAAAACAGCAGTCGCTTTTTCACCTCATAGAGTCAGGCACTACTTTGATGCCACCTTTCATCTGCAGTCCTTTGTAGATAAAGTAATTTTACAGGCAGTCTCCACACAACCCTGCCATGTGAAAAGCCTTCCCTCCTCCTGGGGTGCCCCTTCCTCTGAGCCTTTACCCTCAAGCTCCCAGAACCTTAGTCCAAGTCTTCACTTCCCCAGCCACCCTCCATTCAAATTTCAGTCCACTGAGGTCCTGACTGCCACCTCCATCATGCCACTGACGCCATGTCAAAAAGGTCACTGTGGGTGTAGAAGGTGTGAAATATATGAGTACATACTGGGTACGATATACACTACTCAATGATGGGTACACTAAAATCTCAGAATTCACCACTATGTAATTCATCCACGTAACAAGAAAAAAACACTCATATCCCAAAAGCCATTGAAATTTAAAAAAATTTTTTAAAAAGGTCACCACTATTTGTACAGGAAAATTTTCTGGAGGATATACCAGGAGGATAATTTTATTTTTTAGTAATTCTGCCCTGTTTGAATTTTCTAACCAAATGCATGTTCCTTTGATTTTTAAAAACATCAACAGAGGCTACTGAAGATGGTCAAATGATGAGCCACGAAAAAGAACCTGTGTTTTAAGAAGTCAGTTTAAGAAATGTTCTCTTTAGAAATAAACAAATAGTAACTTTACAACAGAGAAACCTGACTGACACCATCTTGACAAAGTGAGTGATCAAGGTCAGCATCAGTAGTCATGAGACACATCAATACCATGTGCCCTGACATGGCACGCCGAGGACATCAAATTCCCAAACTGAGGGGCATTCTACAAAATAACTGACCTGTGTCTTCAGAAGAGATTGGAAGAGGCTGAAACACACCTCAGTGAACATGGGATTCTAGATTGGATTCTGGACCCAGCGGGACAATGGTAATACTCGAATGAGGCCTGCAGATTTGTTATTAGTTAATACTATGTTACCAGTGGTAACATGCTGGTTTTGATCACTACTACAGATATGTGAGATCATTAACATTAACATTTGGGGAAGCTGGGTAAAGGAATATGAGATCTGTTCTGGTCTATTTTTGCAACTTTATTAAGTCTGGAATTATTTCAAAGTAAGTTTAAGATACATATGTGTACACACACACAACACACACACACACACAGGATCGCTCTAGACTGCGTGGCCAGCAAGCCCAGTGGCACTTTCCAAATGCTCGCCTCCTCAGCCTCTTACAGCAAGACTTCTCCCACCAGGCTTCCACACTGAAGCACTTCCCTGGCTTCTCTTCCACCTCTACAGCATCCCCACACAAGCTGGGCTCCATTCTCCTTGAGGACCACCTCTAACAGATGACTTGCCTCAACACAGGAGATTTGACAAACTTGAAGGCCGGACCTCCATGTCCTGCCGGGCAGGTCCCCATGACTGTCCTGCTGGCATCATGCAAAAACCCCAAAGCTGCCCCTCCCCACGTCCCTGTTAGCCTGCTCGAGGCTTGCTGTCACCTCGGGCTCCTTCTCCACATCTCCCACTTCGCTGGCCTTCTCTGTTCCTACCGCTGACCCATTTCCAGGCCTCTATTCGCTCCACCAAAGCCTCCCGCACAGAGACTCAAGGGGACAGATGGGAAAAGAACACTGCCTCAGGTCGGAAGACCTGGGTTTGAGGCCTCACTCTGCATGCCCTACCTGTGATTTTGGAGAAAACTTTTTGAGAGTCAGTCTTTTTCCACATGTAAAACCCTACGGCAGGCTCTCTTGACCTAACAGCCTTCCTCTCCTGCTGCAACTCCACTCCAGAGGGTAAAAATGCCACAAATCCACTCTCCCAAACTCACTGCTGACCTGCTAGACAGTAACCCAGCTCTGCCCAGAAGATGTGAGAGAGTATGCTAGGCACTGTTGGGAAGGACCTCTCTACCTGGCAAAGGAAAGAAAATGAAATACCAATCCTCCAGCCTGCCTTGGACACAGACATGGAAGGTATAAGAGCACTGCTGTGGCAGCCATTTTGTAACCAAAAGCAGGAGAGGAGAAGGACAGAGAGGACAACAGAACCCCAGCAGTTCGGAGCTGCCAAAGTAACCAGTCCTGGAGTCACTGGCCTCGGGCCTCAGAACTTATGAAAGAAAATCAAACATTCTTATTGTTAAAGGAACTTTTAACTGAGAATGCTATTTGACTGTGACTTTCAGCCATGGCAGGGCTCAGTCACCAACTATTCATAAGAGGGTAAGGAGACACACTCGGGCAGGGAGTGGGAGGAGGGAATGGGAATGAGCTGAGCAACAGCGTCACAGCTGGAGGGCTGACATGGATGGCCAGCTCCTCACTCCCAGGTGTTTCCATATCAAGCATCCTGCAGAGAGCTAACAAGTTCATTCTATAAAGTACAGTTCTCACCACTTCATCCTTCCTCTGCTCGGAAATAGTCAATGATTCCCCACTGTCCACAGGGGATGCTTAATGCATGTGAGTTATGCCACTAGAAAGGCAAGAACTTTGGATGTAAATGTAGAGGTTGAAAAAATAAATCACTGAATATGTATACATTAAATGATAACACTGAGATTTGCTTCAAAGTAACAGAGGATGTTAAAGGGTGGACAAAATCAGAAATGCCATCCTGAGTATCCACTGATGCTGGACACATGGGGGTTGGGCAGACTCTTTAGCTCACTGTACATGTGTTCAATATTTCCTGTGATAAAAATTTAAGATCATTTCAAGTTAATAATACAGAACTGAATTATGTAATTATTGTTAAAAACATATCTATCAGCATAGAAAAGCTTATCTGAATAGTAAAAATATGCAATTGGCTAAAGTTTTCCTGATTTGCTCATACAAAAGTATTCATACCCATTTCTTGGAATTTAGCTTTAGTCAAAGAAAAATATTATCAGAATAAAGATGATTACTTGCATACTACTTATAATTGTAAAAAATTAATCTAGGTGTCCAAGAGATACCAAGTCATGGTAGACTGATTTAATAAATAGCATGCAAACATAAAAGTGATATAAGAGTTGAGTATCCACACTCCAAAAATCTGAAATCCAAAATGTTCCAAAATCCAAAACTTTTTGAGAAAAGACATGATCTTGAAAGGTTTTACTCAAAGGGAATTTCACTAGAGAATTCTGGATTTTGAATGTTTTTATTAGGGATGCTCAACCAATAAGTATAATGCAAATATTCCAAAATCTGAAAAAATCCAAAACACTTCTGACCCTAAGCATTTTGGATAAGGGATACTCTACCTTTCTATAAAATTTACTCACCCTCACTGAAAATGGTAAAGCTTTAAGTGAAAAAGTTCATGATGATTACACCAAGAAGAAGAATATGTGAATATTTGCAAAACACTATGAAGAAAAAAAGGATTCAAAATAGCTGTATTAAGCACATTGGTTTTCTTTTTAAATTGTATTCAATGTTTTTGTAATGTTGCTTAAATAATTTTTAAGAGATTTGCCCAATCTTAAGTATAAGATTTTTCCCCAGTTTCTCAGATTTTCTTTTAAGTGGAAGCAGTAAAAACTACAGTTCACCTGTGAGCACAGTGACCTTTTCCAGACTCTGCTGCAGTGTGTCAGTCACGCCCATGAATTTCTTCCCTAACCTGTGCATCCATCATGATGGCAGGACCTCCAGTCTAGGAGGGCACCTGACCTGAAGGGCCTGGGGAGACCAAACCACCTGAGATGGAGAAAGGCGTGGAAACCACAGATGTCATCTTTCCTGGTCTTGGCAAGGCCCTGCTTGTCCCCATTTTCACCTACAATGAGACTCCGAGATAGGCACCCTGACTTGCTCAAAGACACAAGTGTTTGAGAGGAGGGGAAATGCACACAGGCAGGAAGGGGACATAGGAGGCCCACACTTGCCTCACTCCTGGAAAATTCTAGGGAAGATTCTGGAGGAGAGATATGCTCTTTACAGAAGACAATGGAGCCTGGCTGCAGATATGGCAACATCCATTAAAATATGGTCAAATAGGAGCCTGCAAAACATCTTGACTTAAGGGAAAACAATTTCTCAAGACTATTATAATTGTCACCAAAGCCTTAAATCCTCCCATCTTCCTCACTGGCTAAAACTTGGGTCAAGCACAGTGGCTAATGCCTATAATACCAGAGCTTTGAGAGGCCAAGGCAGGTGCATTTCTGGAGCCCAGGAATCTGTGGCCAGCTTGGGCAACATAGTGAGAACCCCGTCTCTACAAAAACAAAATTAAAAATAAATTAGCCAGGTGTAGTGGCATGCATCTGTAGTCCCAGCCACTTGGGAGGCTGAGGCAGGAAGATCACTTGAGCCTCGGGGTTGAGGCTGAAGTGAGCTATGACTGCACGAGTGCACTCCAGCCTGGGCAATAGAACAAGACCCTGTCAGAGGAGAGGGAAAGGGAAGAATAAAGAGAAAGAGAGAAAGAGGGACGGAAGGAGGGAGAGAAGGAGGGGAGGGAGGGAAGGAGGGAGGGAGGGAAGGAGGGAAGGAGGGAGGAAAGGAAGGAGGGAAGGAGGGAGGGAGGGAAGGAAAGAAGGAAGGAGGGAGGGAAGGAAGGAGGGAGGGAGGGAGGGGAAAGAAAGAAAAGCAAGGAAGGAAAGAAGGAGGAAGGGAGGGAGGGAGGGGAGAGAAAGGAAAGGAAAGGTAAGAAAGAAAAGAAAAGGAGGAGGAGGAAGAAGAAGGAAGAGGAGGAAGAGGGATGGAAGAAGAGCGAGGGAGGGAGGGAACTGGCATAGCAAAGCATTTTCTTTATGGAAGGGATGAGATTCCAGGAAGGAAGGGAAGGAGGGAGGGAAGGAGGGAAGGAGGGAATGAACTGGCATGGGCAGAGCGTTTTCCTTATGGAAGTGATGAGATTCCCAGAGACCTGCATTGCTTTCTCCTGGTTTTATTTACCAACCAGTAAATAAAATTCTTACATCCAGAAGCAGATGTGTGCCTGAATGTGAGAGAGAACTTCAGTATCCATCTTGCTTTCTCCCAGGCAAGGACTGGTTGGGTTCTGTGGCCAGCTACCCAGCCCACCAGCTCTATGTGTGAATCGTTGCTGATATTTGTATATGGGAAAAGTGATTTTTAAAAAATTTCTCCCAAGGGCTTGATGCTAACACTGAAGCAGGATCTGATTTTTTTTTTTTTTTTTTGAGACAGAGTCTTGCTCTGTCACCCATACTGCAGGACACCTTTGCAGAACATGTGCTGGGTATCTGTGCCCTGATATTTTTCATGCTGGTCATGACCTGAAGGAAATCTACTGGCACATATACTATGCGTCAGGGTTTTTTAACTTAATCATGGTGGCTCTGAGTTGCAACCTTTTCCTCACATACTGTACGTACCTGAGACCACTCTTGGGGGTGCTGCAGTCTTTAATCATGCTGTGTAAGATTGCTGTGGCATAAGTTCTCTTGTCCAAATAAAATTATTAATAAGATCTGTATAGAGTGATATATACACTTTTGATTTTTTTCTAGATGTCTACAAATAAATGCAAATTTGTGACCTGTAAATTTAAAAAGTAGGAGTCTGCAAAGTGTTCTATTTACAAGGATCTCCCTGAGGCGTGTCCCTCTCAGGGAAATGCAATCGCTTCTCACAGACTCTGGAGGCCGGCTGCTCCCTAACCCAGTGGCTCCCTTTCCCAGTAAAGACCCCCCACTTCCTGGTCTCCAGCTGAGGTTGCTTGTTAGCTTCTAAACCAGTTTTACGGTATGAAAGGTTAGCGTAATAATGGCCTCAATGCATTTAATGCTGAGTGCTAAGCAGAAGGTTTCACACATTTTCCTTAGAGCCCTTGCCAACACTCTGAAAAGCAGGTTCTAAACACCCCACTATCCAGTATAAGAAGATGTGGCTCAGAGAGGCAAAGGGACCAACTGCAAGGCACGGGTGGGCTCAATTTATATGCACTCATCAGCCACCCCTTTTATAAAATAAGGTGCCTAATTATCTCTCTTCCCTGCTGAGGAGAGGAAATAGGATCTTACTCCTGTATCCCCAGGGAGCCGTGAGCACTGCAGTACTGACATTTATGGTGTAACCATTTTTGGGTTTGCTTCTCACACCTTGTTCCTCACCCAGACAGTGTCTCTGTGAGTGCCAGGTCTGGCCTTTCTTGCTCCTCACACCATCCCTGTGGTCAGAACAGGGTCTGAGAAGATACTCAGCAATACCTGCAGACTAAAGAAGCTCGTTCCAGAAAGGTCAACCACAATGCCGTCAGGTAGAACCTTCAATGCGATGGAAACTTCCTGCATCCGTGCTGCACAATATAGTAGCCACTAGACACACAAGGCTACCGAGCCCTTTAAATGTGGCTAGTGCAGCTAGAAAACTTTTTTATTGAATTTAATTTTCATGGCTACACATAGCTGGTGACTAGCATGTTGTTCAGCACAGATTTAACTCCTAATTTCTAACATGCTCCTCGTTTACTGATGGGTTTTTGGTCCCTGCACGTGCCCACTCTGTGTGTGAACACCTTACTGACACCAGATACACAATGGGGATAAGGTTGCTGCTTTCAAGGTGCTTCGGTTAAGGAGCAAAGGGAGAAACCAAATAAATTTCTAATAGATGTGATCCATACTGAAGATAATTTTTTTTTTGAGACGGAGTCTCACTCTTGTCACCCAGGCTGGAGTGCAGTGGTGCGATCTCAGCTTACTGCAACCTCCGCCTCCCAGGTTCAAGCTATTCTCATGTCTCAGCTTCTTGAGTATCTGGGATTACAGGCACGTGCTACCATGCCCAGCTAATTTTTGTTTTTTCAGTAGAGATGGGGTTTCCGCCATGTTGGTCAGGTTGGCCTTGAATTCCTGACCTCAGGTGATCCACCAGCCTCAGCCTCCCAAAGTGCTGGGATTACAGGTGTGAGCCGCTACACCCAGCCCACAATTTTTGTATTACAAGCAAAAGTGGTAGAAAACAA
>CAUYLG010046064.1:0-70737 GCA_963573385.1 Cacajao melanocephalus | reverse complement strand
ATTCTGATTTCGGGTGTTCTCAGCCTTTTTGCACTGGTTTCTTCCCATTTTTGTGGATTTATCCACCTGTTGTCTTTGTAATTGCCAACTTTCAGATTGGGTCTGAGTGGACGTCTGGCTTGTTGGTGATGAAGTTTTTTCTGCTTCTTAGTTTTCCTTCGGCAGACGCCCTTTCCCTGCAGAGCTGGACCTTCCCGGTTCGGCTGTGCTTACTGTGAAACTCTCAGTCCTCAGCGCTTCCAATTGCTGTTCTCCTTGTGGGGATGGGACACGCGGAGCCGGACTCAAAGGGCACCCCGTTCCGTATACTCTGCACCAAGAAGCGCCGTGCTGGGGCGCCGGCAAAACAGCCGCGCCTGCCAAAAAAGTCGCGCTGGCGACCCATGTGGCTCCTCCACTGGGAATCTCTCGGTCTGTAGGCAACAAAAATTCGTCTGAAAATGCGGCGTCCACTCGCTCTCTGCGCTTTCACTGGGAGCTGCAATCCTGAGCTGTTGTTAATCGGCCATCTTGGATCTCTCTCCCACCTTACTTCTTTTCCTTACCTGGTAGCCCACCAGGGCTTTAACATCTCTCATCTCAAACTAAAATCATCTGTTTCCTTTTTTATCTAAGCTGTAGAACATGAGAGCTCATTAAAACCCGAGAAACTGTATTAATTCTCTATGATAGTTTTCCCCTCTGCATTATTTTATCTTCCTTTCACAAGCAGGATTATGAGGTTTCTTGATGGGTTTTTCATATTGTCGTGAAAAATCTTCCTTTGGCATGTTTGTGCAATAACACAACCTTAAAAACCTTATTTAAATGAACTTATTGAAATGAAGTGGATAGGCAACAAACCGACTCAGCTCAGTACCAAATACATTTCAGAGTCAAGTTCTCTTCAACCGTTATCTCATTTGTAATAGAACAAAGAACCACTAGACGGAGCTAGGGTTTAAGAAATCACAATTCTAGGCTGGGTGACAAGCGATGGGCAGAAGGCTATCTTAAGGAAGAAGTGTATCATTACCTTCATTTCAAATCCTATGACAGCCTTACCTAACTCTCTGCTAACAGCGATCTGTTTACTTTGTGTCTACACAAGAGGAGACAGAGTGATATTCGTAATAGCCCAATTTATTTAGTCACTCCAATAATGACGTCTGATGTTGGCACAGCACTTTACAATGTGAGGTGCTGTCCCCATACATAATCTTGCTTGATCTTCACAGCAACTCTGAGAGATTTCTGGGCAAGAATTCGTTCTTCTGTTTTTGAGATTAATTAACTGAGACAGGATGTCTTTGCAATACATTAGGTTATGTCAGAACGGCTAACCCAGACAATTTCCAGGGTTACTTTTTTTTTTTCCTCTTACATTTTTGTGTTGACTGTTGACTCAGGCTGAAATTAGTAAGCTCTCCATTCATTTCTTCTGCGGGGCATAGGCTTAGTCTCCTACCACATCTACTGGGGATACGTAGTAAAAAAACCGGTACAGAATATGTGTGGGTCAAAATCCCTCAGAATAAGTGAAGAAACAACTATTGTCTTAGCCCCTGTCCAGAAACCTTGGGTGTATGTGGTTCTTCCTTATACCAGGGGTCACGTGTAAAAACTAACTGTATCCTCTGCACTACAGACCACCCTTCAAGCCAAAGCCACAGTTGCTTAATTAACGCTGCCGCTCCCCTGAACATTCGCCCTTAGAGACAAGGCGACCGTTTTGATGTCAGGCAGTTTGATACTGATCATACCGAGTATCAGGAGCCTGCATTTGTGTCTATGGTAAAAACAACCCAAGACAACTCTTCTGAAGCTGAATCTGCCAGTCACTCTGTAAATCTGCACTATTGGAATACTACTTCATTAATTACTGCTAAAACACTGGCTTAGAATCAAGGTGGGGCAACTTTCGCTAGTCAGGCTAACAAACCTTACAGGGAGGCAAGGTAGTGTTTCCAGAGCCTCAGAGGTCCCGGGGTCCCCGGCCTGAAACAGCAAAGTTACATCACCACGCTCCCCCAAGACTTGCAGTGACCTTGTTGGGGGTGAAAGGGCCCTGAAAGCTGCTCACAATGCCCTCCTCTCCCCCCAGCCCAAGGCGCATCCTGAACACATTTCCCGGCTGTACCCAGAGGGTGGCGCTGCCGTCCCAGCCTTGGCCCGCAGCCGCCCGCCACTTCCCGGCCGCTGCGGGAGCCCCCCGCTTGGTCTCCCGCAGGCCGGCGGGGGGCACGAGCCCGGTAGGGGGCGCCGCCGGCCCAGGCGCCGCTGCTCCCTCCGCCCACCCGGAGGCGGCTGCAGCGAGCCGAGGCCGGCGCGAGTGCACAGCGAGGCTGGCCGCAGGGAGGGAGGCGCGAAGAGGGCGCGAGGGTAGCAGCCGGAGGGAGCCACCAGCCCTGCCTGCGGGTCCCCGCGGGGCGCATGGGGCGCTTCGAGCCGGGACTGCGTGCGGGCCCCGCGTCCAGTTTCCTGCTGCCTTGAGAAGCCGCGCCAGGACGACCCCCGGACCCCGAGCTGCTGGGAGGATGACCATGGCCGGGGGCAGGAGGGGACTGGTGGCCCCGCAAAACACGTTTCTGGAGAATATTGTCAGGCGGTCCAATGGTAAGCGGCGCATTCGGTTTCGGTGACCCGGGCGTTTTATCCGTGCCTTTATTGCAGAACCTCTCGCCGCTCGGAGCCAGCAGATGCAGCAGAACCCCCCAGCTCTGCTAAGGAGCCGCGGGGAGGGCACCCGGGGCTGCCTCCCCGAGGCAGGGAAAGGTGGGCAGGGCGGGGCGGGGTCTGATGGGCCCCCATCCTAACAGGAGAGCTCTTCTGGGGACGCCTTTTGGGCCTTTCTCGCGCCCTCTCGGTCTCATCTCCAAGGGTGCGTGACAGCTGCTGAGCAAAGTACTGGGAAAAGTGATGGAAAGCTGGCCGGAGCCGGAGCGCAGCGCGCACCCCATCGGCACTGCCCACCCCTCCGCGAAGGCTCTGGGGCTCTCGGGCTTGCTCCCGGAGGCGCCACCTCTCCCCAGGGAGAGCCAGCAGTAGAGACGAGCAACTCCAGGACCCCGCCGCCTCAGAATGGGAGGATGCGGCTGCCTCCACCTTCCATCCCTGCAACTGAAAAGTCGGAGGTCGGGGGACGTGCTGTCGGGGCCTGATTCCACCCCTTCACCCACCCACCCCTTTAGAGGTGAAGTTAAGGCTCACCTTCGAAGTGAGGGGCAGAGGGTTTTCCTGGCGTCAGGTGGGAAGTGGAGGGCACAGGTGCAGAGCATACTAAATGGTCACAGGTACAAACCTGTTATATATTTCCTCTCTTCCAAACCCACTACTGTGTTTTACGCCACCCTTAAGTGTTGCTCACCTATAAATTCCCAATCTCACCAAACCTATAAATAGATCCATTACCCAATAAACTGATCCTCGGCACTCATGTCTTTCCTTGTGGCATTAAGAGCAACGGTAGCATGAAGCCTTGAGAGAGTATAGGAGCAGGGATGGAAAGAAAGAATTCCAAGCGCCTTTTGGACTCACAGCGGAGAGACCCCAGCTAAAGCACTTGCAGAGCAAATAGGAGTGCTGGCAGTTGCAAGGCGCAGCGCGCCAGCTCATCAAATGGCTATAGTGAAAGGCAGCCAAGCTTAAGATGCTCTTTGCAGACTCCTAGGCACCCCCTCCCGCCCCTTCCAGAAACAGATGACATTATTCTACCGGCAGGACATTAGGAGCTAACTTAGGAAGTGGGTTTTAATAATGTGTAAATATCACGATTTCAGAGCCTAAGGAGCTTCTGCGTAAAATGATGAGCTTCTATTTGGATTTAGTTAGGGATTCAGGGGAGCGTGGTGATGTAAAGTGACTTATGCTACTAATAAATACTCTTTAATTAAAAAGTGATTTAATGTCATAATAAAACACATCAATTAGCGTAGCAAATCATCATGTATTTATTTAAGCACTTTCTTAGAAATGATCATTTCTTTATTATGTGCCTCTTAATAGTGCTTCTGGTCAGTCACCTTTCCCTTCAAGGTCTTCTTTATTCAAATTAACTAATGTGGCTTTTAGGTCAAGGTCATAGTCATTACCTGGGGATGTAAGGGGATGATAATCACTATGTGAACAGCCACAATGAACTGTTTTGCCATTAAAAAAAAGCTGGAGATGTTAATGGTTTTTTAAATAAGGTAACTAAGAAATACTGTGCTATTATTGCTATTGTTATTGGCCTGTTAAGTGGTAGGGAGACAATCTTGCAAATTTGGGGATCCCATTGTCAGTGACATCAACTTTCTCATAAATATCAGTGACAATTCTATTTTTCAGTGAAGAGGCAGCATCCTGTAAGTTAGAGGGGAAACCCTGTATCTAATGTATACTGTGTGTGTTTTTGAGTGGAGGGAGCAGGAAGAGAAACTTACATGTAAAAGTCACAAGATGCCTTGGATTTGTAAGAGAACGTTTAGAATCTTGGAGCTGTGAAGGTAGAATACCGTCTAGTTTAGTTGATCTTATTAGAGCCACTTTCCCTCTGTAAGCATAGAATATCAATAGAATAAGTCACCGGGAATATTTTTAGGATGGGCATTGTCATTTCAACATCAGTTTCAGCAGGTTGATTTCAATTAACCAGTCAAATGAATAGCATCAACAAAAATGAAACATCTTGGGGGATTTGGATGAATTTTTAAAATTATTATTTCAGAAGAAATGGTTCTCATCTTGAAATGTGGGACCTAATATTTTCGTGATCCCTGTCCTAATTTTTCCCAAACACAAATGGAAGAAAAAATGTGGACTCCTAGAAATACCACAATATCTGTTTGTATTATATTATTTTACCGTGATGGAAAAAGTCTATTTAAAGATATTGATTGTCTCGTTCTAAAATCCATGAGACATTTTTTGGACATTGCAGTATTAAAATAGCATTTTACCTTTGAATAGCAATATTTTATGATCATTTTATTAGGTATTTTCTCCCAGTGGTCCTGTGCACTATTGATGTTCCTCTTTTACAGATGAGAAAACTGAGTCGTAGGAATATTAAGTGGCTTATTCAAAGTGGCAAACAATACCTGAGGTTGGTGTTCCTTAGAGGATATCTATCATATATCCCTCTCTCAGCATCATTATTTCTCCACCTTTTATGACTTAGTCTGTGGAACTATTTTTATCACCCTTTAAAAACTTCTCATATGATAATGAATAATAGTACTGACTTTGTATTGGGTTACTTGAATAGCTGGTGTCTGGAATATCAGAACAGCAGGAAGAGACAGACCTTAAATATTATCCAGTCTGCCTCTCCTTCTCTATTATTGTAAAAATAAGGAAAAGGATGCAAGAGACTTTCCTCAAATATTTAAGGGCAGAACTGATGAGGCCCCAAACTACTTGACTCCAATGTCATATTCTTTATGGTACACCATGCAAAAACACTTTTCTCATGTTACCATTATATTCTTTCAAGAAGCATAATTTTCCAGTGGAGATTAAATAAAATGTTATAACAACAGGAACAATATCCATCTTGGCTAACAGCCACACTACCACATCCAAACAGAATAATAGGGCAAAGGAGAGGCTAATTATATTTCAAGGAAGTGCAGTCTTTTCACCTTTGTCAGTGGTTTAGCTGAAGGCATAGGCGGGGATAATGGGCATTTAACATCTGTGTGCCCCGTTGTAAAGTACCAAGTCACTTTTCATAGAATATCACCTTTGATCCTCATAAGCTAATAGAGGAGGTACAGTGTCTCCATTTTAGAGTTTAAGGAACTAAAATCCTTAAACTAAAACTCACCTAAGAATCCTCAGTTGAAGTGATTCACCAACAGTTAGTAAGAGGCAGAGTTAGAAAAAGGCAATTAGACAGATCAGGGACTAGCCGGCAGTTGTTACTGGTTTATTCATTCAACATTTATTGAATGTATTTATGGAACACTGAGGATATAGTGGTAAACAAGAAACCCTCCCTGTGATTAGTAAATTACATTCTAGTGCATCTTAGTCCAAGGTTCTTGCCCCTGTTTTACAGTGTTGACTGGCTGCAACTGTTAGTTAGGCCTGTCACTGTATTTAAAAAACATTTCTAAGGTGTTTACTGGCTTTGCTGGTACTAAAATCTACTTTAACTTTCTTTGGTACATTTTGAATCCCATTTGAAGGAAAGATTTGATAACTATCTGTTTTTCTATTGCTGTACGTAGGCAACAGGAATAATTAATATTCCGTATTTTATTTGATTTTGCTTGCAGTTACGTCAGTGATCATTTTAAAACCTACTGGCTTTGTTGCCACATAGGCAAAATCAGCCTGTTTCTCTTTATATTCATGGCTGGAAAGTGTTGTTACAGAATATTTTTTGATAGTTGCTTAAGTCTGCTGGCACTTGTTGTCAGAATGTTCGCTGAAGCAAATAGGAGATCTATCTTAGAAAGGCTGGCAGACCTTGGTGCCAGGAAACTACAAAAATATTACTCTAAATGGTCCCATTCTAGACAGAACATATGTTTTAGTGTTCAGGAACCTATACCAAACAATTATAGGTGCCAATAAGAATCCATGCACATTAGCAGGAGTGAAACACAGCACATTTTAGTACAGATTTATGTACATGTATAATTTACAGATTGCTAAATCAGCTGTGTTTTTATATAGTGTTAAGTTGGTTCAGGTTGTTGATGTAATTAGCAAACAGGATGAGAGCCATGGATAATGTTGTGCCTCCTCATTGATGTTTTGAGCCATGATAATATTTATAAAACAGAAAATTGGTTAAAATCCATTGTGCCTCTGAAAGAGGGAATGGATGATAATCTGGATTATTAACAGCTCAACAGAGCTTGTTTTTTCTTGCAAAATGTTCTAAGACAACCTTCAGCCAAGGCTCAGCTTTCTTTCTCTGAAAGTGTCAAGAAGTTAAATCTATTGGCTGGTGTTAGATGAGAATTGAGAGGAAGAACGCCTTGTGATTTAATGTTAAGGAAATAAAGCTTCCAAATTCCATGGTTTGTATGCAACCCATTTGTTTTAATACTCTATCTTAAAAGAATAGGTGCATTTGAGGAACATTGGGGGTCAATGTACTCCTTGGTTTCATTGTTTCTGACGTCAGCTCTTCATTTATGGTTGGACGTCACTTGGCAGTGGTTTCTTGAGCATTACCTTGAAGCTCTTCAATTCTTCCCTTCCCTTTATTTTTGATTAGTTAATGGCTTGTAAGCAAACCTTTAAAATCTACTAGAGTATCTACTTTATACATTTAGGATATTTGGACCATAATTTTTTCCCCCTGTTTTTCTGTTTCTCTAAGTGGCTACACCTATAACTGTTGAGAAAGAAATAGAATCACAGAATCTTAGTTCTGGAGGGACATGATATACAATTCATTTTCCACTGTTTGAATCCTCTCCAGAACATTCCTCCCCGTGGTTCTCCAGCCTGTGTTGGACTAGCGTCAGTGATGGGACGCTTTCTTTCTTACGAAGAATATTCTGTTTGTAGGCAACTGTAGTTCTGAACCCATTTCTTTCTTTTTGCCTCCTCTCTTTGTTTTTCTCTTCTTCTCTTCTCTCCTCTTCCTCTTCCCTTTGTTGCTGTCATCTTACCAAAATCTGTCTTCTTATAGCTACCACTTACTTGCAGTCTGCTCAGTGCAACAGAACCGACTTAGCCCGCTGCTTTTTCCAGCTGCAAACCTTTAAAAAACTTTTGATAAGTTATTTTGTATTGATTCTTCTCCCTTTTTAACCTTTTTAATTGTTCAGTACCACAAATAGCAAAGCACACAAAACGATTTTATACAGTTAAACAGATTTGTATAAAGTGATACTGTATGTCATTGCTACCTATGTCAAGAAATAGGGTCTTGCCAGCACTCTGGAAGCCCCCCTAGAGCCTTCCTTGATCCTAAGTCCCCCACTCTCCTCCCAAAGGGCGCCGTCTCCTGATTTTATGGTGCTCATTTTTTTGCTTTTCCTCATAATTTTACCAGTTTGTTTTGCATTCCTAAAAAAAAAAAGCCAGTTAATAAACACTACCGTTTATTTTTATCTGTTTTGGAGGTTTATACACAGATAAAATGGGATCTGTATGAGATCATACAGCATGTATTCTTTTGTCAGGTGGCAATTCCTCCATGTTGTTGCATGTACTATTGATTCATTTTCTTTCTTTCTTTCTTTGTTTATTGACATGGAGTCTCACTCTGTTACCTGGGCTGTAGTGCAGTGGCGTGACCTTGGCTCACTGAAACCTCCACCTCCCAGGTTCAAGCAATTCTCTTGCCTCAGCCTCCTGAGTAGCTGGGATTACAGGTGTGCACCACCACACCCGGCTAATTTTTGTATTTTTAGTAGAGACAGGGTTTCACCATGTTGGTCAGGCTGGTCTCGAACTCCAGACCTTGTGATCTGCCTGCCTCAGCCTCTCAAAGTGCTGGGATTACAGGCGTGAGCCACTGCGCCCGGCCTGTTGATTCATTTTCACTGCTGTATAGTGCTTTATATGAGACTGTACCACACATTTTATCCATTCTGCCATTGATGGACTATTTCCAGTTTTGTGCTATTAATGCTGCTACAACCATTCTTGGTACGTCTTTCGGGGCATGTGGGCACACATTTCTCTTGGGTATATATCTAGGATGCACATGTTTAACTGTGGTAGATACTGTCAGTTTTCCAAAGGGTTTATATCAATGTACACTCTCACCAGCAGTGTATGAGCGTTTCCATCACTGCACATCCTTGCCAGCATTTGGTATTTTCTTCTTTTGTCTTTAATAGTGACGTTGCCCAAACAGTCTAGTAACTAAAAAAACGGGGTCGTTGAGAGTTATGTTAATAGGAGCACATGACCAAAATCAAATGAAAACAAAACTTGCTCTTGCACTTTGGGAGGCATCAGTATTCACTGTGGGTTGAAATGTTCTCTCTGAGGAGCGCCCTCACACACGATTTTAAATGATGTGAAAGACTTGCACAGTTAAAATTATGTGCAAAGGGTGCATGCAAGGGTGGTGGGATTTTTTTTTCGGGGTGTGTGTATTTAGGAGATTCATTTTCTTAATTTGAGAAGCATGAAACCCTGGGGACAGAGATTATGCAAGAATTAAAGCTGGAAGGGAGACGGAACTAGGAAGTGAATGATTTATATTTGTTTCAGTGAAATGAAAACAAAATGACTGAAGGAAAGGCACAGATTTAGTGGAAGAATCAAAACTCAATGGAAAATTAAAACAAAAAGCAAAGGCTAGCTTACAGTTCAGTTTTATAAGCACGGTGGACCTTCTATGTGCCCAATGCTGTGCTAACAAGTAGGAGTACCAAAATGAGTGCAGCTTTTGTGATGCTGGATCTCACGGAGAAATCCATGATGGAGGTCAACATGCTTTGTAAACCTCTCCAAAGATTTAAGGGATGTTATACTGATTCAACGCTTACTACATATTTTTCACTTATAAACACCTCACCCAAAATTATTCTTAGATTTTACAGTTATTTTTTTTTTTGTGAGGTTGGGTGTGGGATGACCAGATCCCTTAAGTGAATTAAAAGAAGATTGCAGAATGTGTGACATTTTGTTCTGATGTGGTTGAGGTTTCTTTAAACAAACCTCATTCCTCTGGGATACCCCATTGCTCTGTCTTCTTTGGCATGCTGCCTTGGGTTGCTCATACATTGGTGTGAGTTTTTAGCACATCCTAGATGCTGGAATTTGTTTGATGTTCTGGCTGTTCTCTATGCAAGCGCAGTCTTTTTTTTTTTTTTTTTGAGATATTATAGGATCTCATTCACTCTGTCACTTAGGCTAGACTGCAGTGGTATGATATCAGCTCACTGCAGCCTCTGCCACTCAGGCTCAAGCAATCCTCCCATCCTCCCACCTCAGCTTCCCAAGTGGCCGGAACTACAGGCATGTACCACCACACACAGCTAATTTTTGTATTTTTTGTAGAGATGGGTTTTTGCCATGTTGCCCAGGGGGTGTCTCGAACTCCTGGACTCAAGTGATCCACCTGCCTCAGCCTCCCAAAATGCTGGGATTATAGGCATGAGCCACTGTGCCCTGCTACAACTGTGGTCTTGCTGAACAGATTACAGTCTGGCTAACTTCAGTGTCTCCCTTGGTTCTCATAGTTTCTGCTCTAACAGTGAAACATTCCTGTTAATGACAAAGCTACTTAAAATTCTCCTGATTAGGTATCATAGAGTTATGTCAATACTCAATTTGCTTACTCATACTGATTGTTCATTATGTAAATTAAAATGACAACTCTTTTGATTAGTCCTATGTTGCATAAAACTGATGTTCTGAGATTAACTGAGTCAATTCTATAATTATTAATGTAATTATTAATTGAGAGTGACTAAAAGCCATCACTTTCCATAGACTTTTAAAGGTTCTACAATCACATCAGGTACTTCTGTAAAGAAGAGAAATTGCCTTCCATCTCCTTTTTCTTCCCTTACAGCAATGATGTAGACATCCTCCACTGGCATTCTCAGAGTGCTGGAGTCAGCATGTGAAAGATGATACTATATTGGCAAGTTTTACTAACGTTTATCTATGGCTTAGTTTTGATTTATATTAAGAGTGAAGTCGGAAAATATGTCTTAGACTAGAACTTCAGGGCCATGCAAAGAAAATGGAGTTAATTTGAGTGATAAGACTATATATATTTCCATTAAATTGATGTTTAAGTTTTTATTTTATTTGCTTTCTTTTCCTTTCAGCATTATTGGGACTGAATATATTAGACGTCTACACTGTCATCATTAAGGCTGTGCTTTAAGCCTCTGTGTGGGCCAAGGTACTGAATAGTTTCTGTTTGCTTCCCTAGAACCACACTCTACCAGGCTGTGTCATGTTGGAGCTGGGAGGCTGATCTGTATCGATTATATCTGCAGGCTCCCTTGCTTTCTGGCTTCTGGCTGGCTTCAGCTTCTGAGGTATACCACTCAAAATGGGAAGGAAGAGAGAGGTTTTAGTACTTATTCTCCTAGTTCTCTCCTGAGAGGTCATTTTAGCCTAGCTGTTTTCCCTTGATTAAAGGTTACATCTCTAGCTTGCTCTCTTTGGGTTTGGGTAGGGTTAGAGATTTAAAGCTTCCAACTTTCACTAACCCTGGGGTACTGCACGATGTCTTGGGGTTTTTCTCAGTGGTGTGCTGGAGCAGGCTGCAACTGGCTGGTACTACCTCTTAAGATCTGATGATGTGCATCTCTTCCTTATTCTTGGTTCAGAGACTTCACTTTGGAAGCTTGAAAACTGCTTATAGTAAGGTGTAAGGTATTTACACCTTAGAAATTGGCCAGTGTTGTAAATCGGGGCTCCTTTCTTCCCAGAGTCAGCTTGCTAACACACTACTGCCTATACCTCTCCCACACCTTTGTAAATGGTTCCTTTTTAAACATTCCTCAAATTACCCATTGAATACGTCATATTTTGCTGCTAAGACCCTAGCTGAGAGAGCCAGTTACTTGTTCTCTGGATAAAGCCCTTTCTTAAACTTTTGTGCAGCCCGTTCAGTCATGGATGTGAATTGGTGAGGGGATGTGCATTTACATACTCCTTTCAACACACAGAAACACCTGTGTTCTGCCTGAAGAAGGCAGTATGTGCCTGCCCTTGCTTTTCAGTTCAGTGAGTTGGTCACCTACATCATGTTCCATTTCCATATTTTTTTCATCGCTCAAGAATAAGGAAATAAGTGTGTATACTGTATTTGCCATTTGAAATGATAGCTGATACTTTTTAAAGGAAAAAGAGCTCCTAAATTCTAGTCACTTTCCTGTCAGATGAAATTCTCCTTTATGCTTTCCCACCTGGCCGGAACACTCAGGGACTGTGCTCCAGCCTCACTTCATTGAGTGGCCACTTTCCTCCATCTTCTCTTCTTTTAAAATTTCTCCTCCCCTCCAGCTTCCCAATCCCGACATCTCATGTGTCTCTAGTAACACCGTATCTCTGGGTTTCCTGGTTTTCTTCTCTTTCTGTATCTCCCTCTGGCTTTTGGTCTCATTCTCTCCTGTCAGTCTCTCATGTCCTCTCATCTCCTGGGTCTTTTACTCCCTTGGCTCACTCTCTGGTTCTTGCTATTGGTCTCTTGCTCTCGGCTCATGCTCTTATACTCTGTGGGCGTGGCCCCTGCCCCATGCCCTATGTCCCTTCATTCCCTCACTCTCTCCTCTCCTTTCTCCATCTGTCTTCCTGCCTGTCTCTGTCACTGTCTACCTTTAGTCTGTGTCATCGTCTGTCACTATCTGCCATCTGTCTTCATCACTGTCTCTGACTACTTTTGCTGTCTGTCTGCCACTGTCCATCTCTGCTTGCTGTCTGTCTCTGCCTCCATCTGTCCATCTCTGCCCATCTGCCTGTCTTTCTGTCTGTCCAATTCTCCCTTCAGATTGGCCTCATAGCTGCTCCCCTGTGTATCTGAGCTCCCTGTTTCTCTCTCAAGACCACTTTTCTCCATTTACTCACCAGCATGCATATGGTCAAAGATATCTGCTCAACTCTACAGATGTCTCAGCTTTAGTGTTTGAGTTTTGTTCTGGAGAGAGAATCTCACTGGCCCAGCCCTGACTATTGATTATTTGGCCAGCAGTCCACTCCAGGTCTGGTCTTCTGTTGTTCCCCTCCCTGTGTCCATGTGTTCTCAGTGTTCAACTCCCACTTATGAGTGAGAACATTCAGTGTTTGGTTTTCTGTCCCCATGTTAGTTTGCTGAGGATGATGGCTTCCAGCTTCATCCATGTCTCTGCAAAGGACGTGATCTCATTCCTTTTGATGGCTGCATAGTATTCCATGGTATATATGTAGCACATTTTCTTTATCTAGTCTATCACTGATGGGCATTTGGGTTGGTTCCATGTCTTTGCTATTACAAATAGTGCTGCAATAAACATACGTGTGCATGTGTTTTTATAGTAGAATGATTTATATTCCTTTGGGTATATACCCAGTAATGGGATTACTGGGTCAAATGGTATTTCTGGTTCTAGATCCTTGAGGAATTGCCACACTGTCTTCCACAATGGTTGAACTAGTTTACACTCCCACCAACCGTGTAAAAGCATTCCTATTTCTCCATAGCCTGGCCAGCATCTATTGTTTCCTGACTTTTTAGTAATCACCATTCTGACTGGCATGAGATGGTATCTCATTGTGGTTTTGATTTGCATTTCTCTGATGATCAGTGATGTTGAACTTTTTTCATATGTTGACCTCATAAAAGTCTTTTGAGAACTGTCTGTTCATATCCTTTGCCCACTTTTTGATGGAGTTGTTTTTCTCTTGTAAATATGTTTAAGTTCCTTGTAAATTCTGGATATTAGACCTTTGTCAGATGGTTAGACTGCAAAAATTTTCTCCCATCTCTAGGTTGCCTGTTCACTCTGATGATAGTTTCTTTTGCTGCGTAGAAGCTCTTTAGTTTAATTAGATCCCGTTTGTCAATTTTGGCTTTTGTTGCCATTGCTATTGGCATTTTTGTCATGAAGTCTTTGCTCATGCCTATGTCCTGAATGGTATTACTTAGGTTTTCTTCTAGAGTTTTTATGATTTTGGGTTTTACATTTAAGTCTTTAATCCATATGGAGTTAATTTTTGTATAAGGTGTAAGGAAGGGGTCCAGTGTCAGTTTTCTGCATATGGCTAGCCAGTTTTCCCAGCACCATTTACTGAATAGGAGATCTTTTCCCCGTTGCTTGTTTTTGTCAGGTTTGTCGAAGAGCAGATGGTTGTAGATGTGTGGTGTTATTTCTGAGGTCTCTGTTCTGCTCCATTGGTCTATTTGTCTGTTTTGGTAACAGTACCATGCTGTTTGGGTTACTATGGCCTCATAGTATAGTTTGAAGTCAGGTTGTGTGATGCCTCCAGTTTTGTTCTTTTTGCTTAAGATTGTCTTGGCTGTATGCGGTCTTCTTTGATTCCATATTTAAATTTAAAATAGTGTTTTCTAATTCTGTCAAGAATGTTAATGGTAGTTTGATGGGAATAGCATTGAATTTATAAATTACTTTGGGCAGTATGGCCATTTTTGTGATATTGATTCTTCCTATACATGAGGGTGGAATTTTTTACCATTTGTTTGTGTCCTCTCTTATTTCCCCAAGCAGTGGTTCATTGTTACCTTTGAAGAGGTCCTTCATATCCCTCATTAGCTGTATTCCAAGGTATTTTATTCTCTTTATAGTGATTGTAAATGAGCATTCATTCATGATTTGGCTTTCTGCTTGCCAATTGTTGGGGTAAAAGAATGCTTATGATTTTTGCACATTGATTTTGTATCCTGAGACCTTGCTGAAGTTGCTTATCAGTTCAAGAAGTTTTTGGGCTGAGATGAGGGGGTTTTCTAAATATAAAGTCATGTTATCTGCAAACAGAGACAACTTGACTTCCTTAAAATAACATAGGAGACAAATGTAAAACCAACTTACCAAAAAAAACTATTTTTCTAATACTGATTAATGTTTTTATATTACTTACTTTGAGTACTTTTTTGAGTTCTGAGAGTAAATTTTTTTGTATGTATTTCAATTGTGGTCTAAGACTTTTTGTTCAAAATGCCTATGATATATATAGATGTGCGTTAAGAAATTATTAAGACTGTACAAACGAGAATAAAATATATTAAATCAGGCCAGTCATGGTGGCTTATGCCTGTAATCCCAGAATTTTGGATGGCCGAGGTGGGTGGATCACCTGAGGTCAGGAGTTTGAGACCAGCCTGGCCAACATGGTAAAACTACTAAAAATACAAAAATTAGCTGGTTGTGGTGGCACACACCTGTAATTCCATCTAGTCATAAGGTTGAGGCAGGATAATTTCCTGAACCAGGAGACAGCAGTTGCAATGAGCCAAGATTGCACCATTGCATTCCAGCCTGGGTGACAAGAGCAAAAATCTATCTCAAAAAAAAAAAACAAAAACAAACAAACAAAAAAACAAACTATTGAACCAATCAATTCAATAGGCTGATTATTTTAAACAATCTATTACACAAATATTTCTTAGCAGTAATTCAAGATATCACTGATCTCTTATTTCTTAAGTAAAATATCATTCAGTAATAAAAGTCTTATATTTCAACACATTTTCATTTTCTTCCATACTTCTTGTGACACTGGTTCATCTGTTTTTATTGTTCTAAAATTAATTTGATGCTGAATAAAGATGGAGGTCATGCTTTTGAAATCATGTATTTAGAGGTAACTACCTAGTAAATGAAGTATTTGAGTTTGCTTTTGAAATTGAAATCTCTCTCTCCATTGTAATTTAGTGACTTAATAAAAAATGTATTTCTGTAGGATATTAAAATCAGAGAAAGCAAATAACTATTGACTCTCTTGGAAGTTCAGTTTGTTTTGTGCAAAGATTAGGCTCTTGACAATTTAGAAGAGTAATCTTCATGGGACTTTATTGCTGAAAATCGCAGTAGAGCCTGAAGATGACTTTTGCTGATATTAAGATTTTAGATGTTTTATTTGGGTGTATCAGACTGATTTAACGTCTTGTTTCTCATTCTAGCCTCTCCATTCTCCTAAATATTACCAAACCTTGATCTGTCTTTTTTTTCTGAAGCAATTTCTAGTATGGATTTTATTTAGGTTCAGGTGAATCAAACTATTGCTTTCTGGTCTTTGTCTAGTGAAAATCCATAGCACTTATTCTCATCATTTATCTCAATCATTATCTTTCAATTCTTTAATTATTCTAAAAGAAGAAAAGTATATTTTTACTCAAACTTACTTTTTGTAAGAGTACTGATATCCTTAGAAATCTATAATTGTAATTCCAAAATGTCAGGAAGACATGTTGTCTTCTGAGTAAAATATCTCAAGTTATTAGAAGTGTATTGTGAAATATTTACTGTAACCTTCCAAATAACCAGTGTTGGCAGGGAACGATATACTTGCGTGAACTGCTTGCTGAATGTAGCTTTTATCTGCATAATTTCCAAACTGAGTCACTTTACTAAGTCATTGCTTTAGTTTTTCCTTTGCTATTTGTGGTAATTATGATGAAAAGCAATTTTTAATAATTTCTGAGAATATCTCTGTGTTGTGCTTTATGGGCAAACGGCAGGTTTGGAATAATTTTGACACTTCTGTCTACTGCAGAGTAGTTTGGCTCATGCCTCATCAGCTGGAGAAACTTTACACAGTAGAGGGAGGTGGGGAGTCTTTTAAATTTTTAGAGGATGCTTGTTTTATGCTGTGAACCAGAGGAAACCTGTGTGGGCTGAGGAAGGTTGAATAGGAAACCTTACACTTAATTGCACATATTCTTGCAGCTACAGACCCTCAGGGGGTAAAAAGGCTTCTGAAGGCGGTAGTAGAATCTGGCTAATTTGTATCAAAGACCTGGGTGGCAGGGGAACTTTCAGATGAGAGCCAGTGAATAAATGATGACAAGCACAGCCAGGTTGAACCTATACATTTTACTGAACAATGTAGGAAGGACTTGGTAAGTTCAGAAAATACAAATTTGGAGGCAGGCTTGGTGCTTCAGAACGGGCTATTGGCTGATTGGAAGTTACACATTCTACTTGTAAAAGATACTTATATACATATACATATGTGTGTGTGTGTGTGTGTATGTGAGAATGTGTGTATGTGTATCAAGAGCATATTTGTTTTCAAAGACACATTTAGGCATTTTCCCCATGTACAAATGGACCCACCAATATGTGATTCATTTCTACTGTCAAATCCTTTGACAACATGGTACATTTTAATATTAATGCTGCATATCGCATCATGTCCCAAATCCAAACAATCCCACTGAGCAAAAGCTTGATACAACATGGTTCACCTGGAATGAGGGCATTAAGTTTAGAGGGTGTTTCTGCTGTTTTGGAGTGACCCAGGTTGCACAGAGTCCAGCATTTAGAGAAGTGATATTTCAGGGTGATGACTGGTTTGATTATTCCACATGGGTGCATGGCTTGCAGGTTGCGTGGCATCATCTAATTTGTTCTTTGTTATGCATCTGATTACTTGGAGAATCAGATTTTGCTGCCAGAAGCATGGAGATTTTTTGAACAGCCCCCTGTCCCCCACCAGATCCATAGAGCTGAAGTGATTCACCTGCAGCTCATTAGGGACAACACTGTGACTAGAATTCAACTTGTTGTCATCTTCTTTCTTCTCACAAACGGCGCTCTGGGAAGCCTAGGGATTGCTGGGGAAGGGGAAGAGTAGATGAATAGAGTGTCTTTTACCCCTCATTCTTCCATTGGTTTTCATTGTTGACTGGATTCCTCGGTTCTTCTCCATGTAATCTCAGGACCTCTTTCTCTTTAGGTTGCTTCTGGTTGCACAGTTTCCTTATGGCCTCTTCTGTAGCATAGCCAGACTTCTCATATGGAAGCTCAGGCTCCCAAGAGTGCAATAGCAGAAGTCACCAGATCTTAAGGCTTAGGCCTGTAATTGGCCCAGCACCAACTTTACTGCATTCTGTTAGTTGAAGCAAACCATAGGCCCACCGGATGCAAGGGGGAAAGAACTACCCAAGGCATGAATGCAAGGAGGCTGGGCTTATTGGGGCTACCAATGTAATCTTAACTGGTTATAATGAGGCTTTGACTGTACTACCTAACATAGAGTAGGGGACCTGAGATGTGTAAGGGTCTGGTCTTTTCCGCACACACAAAAAAGAAAACAGTGAAAAGGACTTTCACAGCATCGGCAGTGTTCTAAAAGTGGTCACATTGCCTCTTCCTCTGGAGGTATTCGTGAAGGGTCTCACCAGTGTGATTCAGCAGTGCTAGGAGTCAGGAAAGTGGGTGACCTGTCAATACCCTTGGAATCTTGGAGGTTTGATGCTTATTAATGTGTTGGAGCCCATTTTACTCTCATTCCCTTCAGATTTTTACTCAGCTGAAGACTGTCTTAAAGAGCCAAAAATGCATAATCAGCTCTATTAGTATTATGCTGGATTAGAGAAGATAGTGGTGCCATTCGTCTCCCTCCTCAGGCTTATACCCTTGCTTCTAGACATAAGTTACTGACCTACTCCTAGGCCAAGAAGCTGGAGTTGATAGGGCACAATTCTGACCGGGCCTGTCACAAGTATTGATAGGTTCTGAGTACCACAGGGAAACAAGTAGCTCACACCCTCTGTTTCCCACCAGGCTGGGGCATAGGCAAGTATGAAAAGCTAAGACACACAGAGGGATTCCTCTTGCTCTTGATGTAGCTACTGATAGTTTGGTCAGTCTGATTGTGAAGGTATAAGTGGCAGGGATAAAAAGGGGGACAAAAGTATTCAACCCAAGACTTCTATTTAGAAGTGGGTGGACATTCCTTTCTCTCAGTGGAAACCCCAGGTGTGGGAAGGTAAATGTTGCCCTTATAAAAACTCTTTATCAAAATAGAGCTTTAAAATAGTACTCAGTCCTCCCAAACTCAAAGTACTACCAGGACTGTGAGGGCATTGAACATTTGCAAGCTGTGGCTCTGCTGACGCCATTGAAGACGATTGCGGAAGTTATATTAAGGGCCTTGGCTGTGGTGTTTGTGGTAGTTAATTTTATCTGTGGGCCATGGGGTGCCCAGATATTTAGTCAAACATTATTCTCAGTGTTTCTGGGAAGGTGTTTTTGAATGAATTTAGCATTCCATACAGATTTTAGGGTGATTTTTCTACTTATGTGAAAAATGTCATCGATTTGTTTGTTTGTTTTTATAGAGGCAGGGTCTTGCTCTGTTGCCCAGGCTGGAGTGCAGTGGCATGCTCATAGCTCGCTGCAGCCTTGACCTCTTTTGCTCAAGTGATTCTCCTGCCTCAGCCTCTCAAGGAGCGGGGACTATGGGCACATGCCATCATGCCCGGCTAATTTTTAAAAAGTTTTTATTAGAGACAAGAGCTGACTGTGGTACCCAGGCTGGTCTCAAACTCCTGAGCTCAAGCAATCCTCCCACCTTGGCCTCCTAAAGTGTTGGGATTACAAGTGTGAGCCAACATGTCTGGCTGAAAATGTCACTGGAATTCTGATATGGATTGCATTTAATCTGTAGATCACTTTGGGTAGTGTATTAGTCAGGGTTCTCTAGAGGGACAGAACTAATAGGATATATGTATATCCTATTTTATATGTATATATCCTATTATATATATGGGATCTTGTGATCATGTGAATTAATAAGTTAATACTTTATAATAAACTCCCATATATATGAGATATATACTCACACGATCACAAGGTCCCACAATAGGTTGTCTGCAAGTTGAGGAGCAAGGAGAGCCAGTCTGAATCCCAAAACTGAAGAACTTGGAGTCTGATGTTTTTGAGGGCAGGAAGCATCCAGCATGGGAGAAAGCTGTAGGCCGAGAGGCTAAACCAGTTTTGCCTTTTCATGTTTTTCTGCCTGCTTAATCTTTGCTGGCAGCCGATTAGATGGTGCCCACCAGATTTAGGGTGGGTCTGCCTTCCCCAGCCCACTGACTCAAATGTTAATCTCCTTTGGCAACACCCTCACAGACACACCGAGGATTAATACTTTGCATCCTTAAATCCAATCAATTTGACACTCAGTATTAACCATCACAGGTAGTCTGAATATGTTAACAATATTATTAATTCTGGCTAGGTGTGGTGGCTCACACCTGTAATCCCAGCACTTTGGGAGGCCAAGGCAGATGGGTCATTTGAGGTCAGGAGTTTGAGACCAGCCTGACCAATATGGTGAATCCTTGTCTCTACTAAAAATACAAAAATTAGTTGGTCATGGTGGTGTGTGCCTGTAGTCCCAGAGGCTGAGGCAGGAGAATCACTTGAACCTGGGATGTGGAGGTTGCAGTGAGCTGAGAATGCAACACTGTACTCCAGCCTGGGTGACAGAGCAAGACTCTGTCTCAAAAAAAATTTAAAAAAAAAACAACTCACACCACCCCACCCCAAAGAATTATTAATTCTTCCGGTAAATGAACATGGGATATCTTTCTATTTATTTATGTAGGAGATTATATATTTTTTGATATTTTGTCCAAGCAGTGGGTTACTTTGCTAACTAAGTTTTGCTTAGCTTAACATTAGGTTTCTGTTTACTGAGTGTGAAAAATAGTAAATAATCCCAGAGTCGTTTATGTTTGGATGTAGAATGTCCGTCTGTGAATTTGGCTAGAAACTCTGTGTATTTGGCTAGAAACTCTGTGTCACCTCACTTTAGCTCTCTTATTTGGCATTCTCAACCATGGGGAATATGGCCAACCACCTGGAGAAATTAAGAATCCTTGGCTAAGCAAAATTGCTGTCATAGAGTCCTTGTACTAGAATCAATGTACTTTATTCAGGAAATTCTCATTTTCTGAGCCTGTTTATTCTTATGGCAGACATATTTCTAGAGGCATGCTGGCAAATTTACTCAGACATACATAGGTTTACTTCTCTCTCTTTTTTATTTAGCAGATCTAATCTTCCCCTTTGCTATTCCCTCCCATCCTACTGAACAGCAAAGGGAATGTGGTTAAGGGGACTCTGAAGTAGTATCTCAAGCTCTTCCAGTATAAATCGTCTTTTGGGTAACTCAATCTCTTCTGGGTTCAGATTCCACTTCTACTCACCTCGTTACTTCTCTCTGAGATGGTGTGTGGGGTGGAAACAAGTGGCGCTTGCATAGCCTCTGGAGCCTCAGAGTCCTGGATGCAGAGCCCTATTTTTCCCCTCTTGTTCATTGGGTCTCTGGCAATGGTCCCTGCTCTGCTGATCACTGGGTGCTCGACTGATATGTGGGGCTCAAGTCCACAGCTGGAGAACTTATATTCCATTCTCTTGGATTGAATAAAACTTGGTACCTCTGCCCCAATCCAACACACATTCTGTGTGTGTGTGTGTGTGTGTGTGTGTGTGTGTGTGTGAGAGAGAGAGAGAGAGAGAGAGAGAGAGAGAGAGACTTGATCTAATGTAGGCTATCACTGGCCTCCAGCTCATGTCCGATATTTGCCTGACTCACTGTCCCCTCCCAAACCCCCCACCTGCCCCGGTTGATCCTAGGACTGGGTAGGTTGATATACAGCCCTTTGCTGTAAGGTCAGCTCACTCCACTTGTGATAACCATCTGCTTATTCAACTTCAACAGCCACGGGCAGTTGGGGACTTCTGGATTCTTTCCAGACTCCATGGGAACGAAGGGAGGCTCAGGAGTATAATGTGGCCAAGTTTCCTCTGCAGCTGCTTTGGGTCACCCAGTGTGGTGTTCTCCCCCACCCCGGAGTGTCAAATGGGGAGCCAGGCACAAAGTCTACCCTCTTCTCTCCTGTTCCTTCTCCTCTTCTATTGTATGGAAGCAGAACTGTTATAGGAATTGGCCAGCACACTAAGTTTTAGGAAGTTAAAGATGTTAGTCTTCAAGTGAGGGAAGAGACAAAACATTGAAAAGATAGACAGGAGAACCCAAGCATTTAGAAGTGGAGCAGTTACCTCTACTCACATCAATATTTCCAGGGGGCATCATTGTATACCAGAAGGCAGAATAATAATAACATATGAAAATAATAACAGTATTCATAGAAACGGTCTGATTTTAGCACCTAACGGCATAAGGAGACTATGTAATAGAATGATTAAAAGCATGGATTTTGAAGTCACGTAGACCTAGGTTCAAATCCCAACTTTACCCTGGTATAAATGGTTATTGTGCATCCTCAGAGACTCGGTTTCCTCATGAGTAAAATGATGAAATCCCTGAGACTTCCTTCAGTAAAGTAATATCACTTCATAAAGATTGATGTAAAGGTTGAAAAACACCATATTTGGTAAAGTACTTAGAACAGTACCTTGTACAGAGTAATTATCAGTAAATGATACCCATTTGTATTAATATCTAAAATCTCACTTATGTGGAATCCCTTAATTCCTGATGATATGAGTGGTGTTATGGCATTTGTATGGGTAGCCCGTAACTATAAACAGATTGTGTTCTGGAAGGTAATTTACAGGTTATTTGTGGCTTAGAATAGAAGAGAATGTGTGTGCTAGGAATAGGGGAAGGGAAGGGGGAAGAATTTCTATACTGTTGGAGGCGAACAGCTTTCTGTCTGGGACTAGAAATGTTTCTTCCATTCTCTCTAACTTCTTGGGTAAAGAGGGAATTCCTAGACCTTCTATCACGGAGTGACAAGGGAATCTTGCTCCCTAGAGCTGTAATAGCTTGCTTGGGTTAGCAGTGAGAGGACACTATTTTGGAATTTTAAATTCTATGGTGAGAAGCTTCTGAGTGGGTGATAGGCTGATGACTCTATTCCTACTGCACTTCCTGTTTTTCTGTTTCCTTGCTAAAGTCAAGGAAAATGCTAGTAGGCTTGGTTTTTCTCAGATGGGGCTGTAATATGCACACCAGAGATGAGAGTATGCTTATGGAAGGATGAATAACTTTAAAAGGTGATCAGAACACTTTTGTGAGAACTAGCAGTGATATCTGGACCTTGAAATCTATCTTGCTCTCATTTTTCAGTAAGTGAAAAATTTAATCAATAAATTAATCTTTAATGACTAAATTAATTAAAAATTAAGTACATAGTTTTTATCGAAGTCAGTAAGTTCATGTTTGCAAAAATCAAGCAGAAGAGCTTGTAATGTAATGTAAATAACCATTCTATACCTTGTCTCCTCCCATCCTACTCACCAGAGGCCACATCTTCTAATTTTAGCTTTCTTCTTATAGTCTCTGCCATATCTCTAAATAATATGCATTACAGCTATTTCTAGATTTATCAATTTGAGATATTATCTGTTGACTTCTGTTAATTAGTTGAGGTTTTAGCTCACTTAATCTTACTCCCTACCCCTCCTCCTGATATATTACTCTCTTATTGTTTATCTTTGCAAGTTTAAGTAAAATATTTATACCATTCTATTTTATAATCAGCTGGAGATACCATCTCCTATTCTCTTCATCATTGTTCTCTTTTCTCTCCCTAAACTTTTATCACCTGTATTTTTAGTGCCAGAATCAATGAGATTACATTCAGATACTTATGATAATTAAATATTCCATCGTTTATTATGTATTGGTTTTAAAAATTGGAAATTAATAAGGAATAACCTTATTCCTATGATGATGTGACAGTGAGATCTGATTTCCCTTCTTGCATGGTTTTTGTTTTCTTTGATGTTTTAAATTTCCTTTTCTGCCCCCACAAATTGTACATCTTTATTGACAATGTTGTTCCAAATGATCAAGAATATCATCAAGCCTTGACCTCCTTTACCGCTAGATAATTCTCTTTTGGAATGTCTAGTCTCTGAACCATTTAGTATTGAATACTGTCTACTAGCTGTCTTCCCTGCTTTCTATACCTGGAGCTATTTTTTCCTGGTTTCCATGTTGTCGTCCTTTTCGCTTTATTCCCTCATTTTGCTGGTACACATCCTCAAGTAACTGCCAAAGAAAGAATATGTGGTAAATGATTTTATCTAATCTTTGTATATATGAAAATATCTTCATTATACACTCACATTTGATTGTTTTAATTTTAAAAAGAATGTATTCTGGCCTTTTCTCATGTTGTTCTTTCTGCTATTCCTCTTCGGGCACATGTTTTTCCTCTTGGACTGATCCTTCTGTGTTTTTTTTTCTTCTCTGTGTTTCTTGTCTCTTTCTCTTTCTGTACTACTTTCTGTTAGACTTTCTCTTCTAATGTTCATGTTGAATATTTAATTGCTATTCATTTTTAATTTACAAGAGTTCTTGTTCCTTTATTTTTTTTCCTCATAGTGTTCTGTTTTTGTTTTGTGGATGTAATATTTGAATCTCTCTAAGGATACCAATTAGAGATTTTTTTTTAAAGTTCTCTGTTTCCTATAATATTGCTGCTTCTTCCCCAGTTATTTTTTTTTTGTTCATTCTTTTTTATCTAGTTTTCATTTTTGTGGATTTTTACCTTTTTAACTTGTTTACTTTTATTTTACTGGAGTCTGGTATACAAAAGAAAATATACACGTGCTCGATCCATTATCTATAACTGGCTATTCTTCTCTCTTTCCTCATAGATAATCTCAGTGGAGAATTAGCCATGAAAAGGCACACTCAGATTTTCCTCCTGCTCTAGGTGTTTTGAGGGAAATTAACTACTATTTCAGGAATTAATAAAAGAGATGGTTAAACTGACTAGGCTTCATATACACTTGGGAGTAATTTAGTAAATATTGTACTACTTTTAAGTCTAAGCTATTCGGTTCAGGAAATGTGAGTTTATTCAGGGAAAGAAGACCAACATGAAGGATTATTCTGCCCCTAGGATAAAATCAAAGCCTTTTGGCTTTATTCATTCAAGACCTTCTCAGTCTGGGTCTCTACTTCCTCCTCCTGCTGCTTTTCCTGGCTGCCCTTTGTCTACCCTAGCCTGCGCTGTATCCCATGCTGCTACGCTTTTGCCCATGCTGGATCCTCTGCCTGGAATGTTCCCTTCCTCTTTCACCCTCTTGAGTTCACCAAGACAGTGATCATATTTTAATTTCTGTATCTACTGTTTTGGTATTATGTGTGCAAGTTACATAATAGGCATTCAAAAAGTTTGAATAAATCTTACTCATCCTTTTAGACTAGAGCAAGTTCAAATGTTATCCCCTCTGAGACACAGCCCTTTACCTCCCTCAAAGAGAGTTCACTGTTTTCTTACTTGTTTCTTGTTAGTTGTCCACATGTCTATTTGTCTTGCTAAGTTTCTTGAGTGCAGGGACCATTTCTTATCAATCTGGAGACCCCCAGGGTCTTGCATTGTGCTTGGCACCTAGTTGGCACTCAAGAAGAATGTATGTATATATGGGAGAGATAGAGAGAAGGACTGGTTGTAGATTTTCATTAAAAGCATATTTCTAAAAATAGTAGCTTTATAGATTCACATCATAAATATTGTATTTTCTGTTCCTTTTAAATAGATCAAGCATTCTCAAGAATAGATTACCGCAATTAGCAGTTCTTCCTCCCTCACCCTCCTCTATAAGGTCTTGGTTCACCACAATCCTTAGCTCCTCTCAGGCCCTGTCTTCTTCCAAGCCTTTTGTCTTCAGTGGTATCTGCATGAAGTGGAATCATTTTTCCAGGCCTGCCAAATCAAGAATAAACTCATCTAAGAAGGGTAGAGAAGCCTATCTGAAGGCATGGTTACCTATATTGTGAATAAACTGTAAATGCTTTCAATTAAGTGATGATATATCACCATTATTTCACTCTAGGTAGTATGTGTACACACACATACACAAACACACACAGTACCTTCTCCAGTTTACAACTAAACAAGGGTGTTCATGTTCTTTCTTTTTTTGGAGGGTGGGGGAAGTAGGTGGGTCGTCTGTGGAAAAGACGGGCCAAACTAAAATAATGATTACATTTAAGTTCTGGATGTTATTTGCATAATTGAAATACTTGAAAAGAAAGGAAGTACAGTTGCTTTCCTGAGCATAAAAAGTATTGAGGACTGATTTTCAAAAATATGGGAAGTAGTGTGAACATAACATGCTAAGCTGGCCAGACACAACTGGCCTACCTAAACCCTGCATCATGAGTGTGTGATAGGCTGCTGCTCTGTGACAGAGCCCCAAAATGCAGCTCTGTGGCTGCATTTCCGAATCAGCAAGAATTTCAAGATCAGCAAGAAGGTCCTGTTGTGTGAGCATCTTGATCAACCTCTACAAAGCTCTAGTATTAAGGGAGTCTAGTTACTATTCCTTACCAAGGGGAGCGTTCCATGGTGGTGTGTGTGTCCCTGAGGCAGTGCTCTACTTCCTTCCTCTACCTTCCTGAGATGCCCTCCTAGGTTGGGCAGATCCTAGTTAGGGTGAAGAAGGCACATTTTTAGCTTCTGGCCAAAAGACTGAAAAGGCTAAGATGCTGGACAGAGCTCAGAAGAAATTACTTTGGGTTCTCTCTTACTCTGTATTATTGGTATACCTTCACTTGGATGAAAAATTCGGACTTAAATATGTCTCATGGGAATCCACTGGATTTCTGCAGGAGTCATTGGTTGGTTGGTTAAGTATGCTTTCTTTTCTAACTTCTATTTGGAGTACAGTGACCTTAGCACTTAGCATTCAAAATATTCGGTTCTAAAACGCTGTTCTTTTGTATGCCTCTCAGGGCCACATTCCTGTTCAAGAGTCTAAATTTCGGAGGGAAACAGAAATCTCTGGATTGCTTGACAGTATTTATGTCCTCATTGAATCTCAACGAATGTGTTGCCCATGTACCCTTTTTTCCTTTTTTTCTTAACAGATACTAATTTTGTGTTGGGGAATGCTCAGATAGTGGACTGGCCTATCGTGTACAGCAATGATGGATTTTGCAAGCTGTCTGGCTATCACAGGGCAGAAGTGATGCAAAAAAGCAGCACCTGCAGGTATTTATGTTTGGGACTGTTCTGGTGAACAGTCTCCTATGGTGTCTTTTGGAAAAAGACAATGGCTTACTGTGTTTGGGAATTGCTTTTACCTCATTCAGTGTGTATTCACAGGAATATTTATTGCCATATCATCTCTAGTTCATGTACTGTACTGGAAAAATCAAAGCAGATGTAAAACAGAGTTCCCACAACTGACCAACTTGCAGTCACTAAGATGGCAGAGAACCCAGAAGAACTCAGGAAAACCATTCTGTCTATGAAATGTGAACTCAAAAGTTATGGCATTTTAGATGAAATTAAATGGGAAAGAGGCTCAAATACAGTGAAATGAAATTTTAGATGATTAAAATAATTTTTAAAAATTTATGAGCATTTTAGAAGAGTAACTACAGTGTTGGAGACAAGGGCCTTGTTTATAGAGCTTTTCCTCAGTTAGAATTCTTTGTTCTTTTGAGACGGAGTCTTACTCTGTCATCCAGACTGGAGTGCAGTTCGTGATCTTGGCTCACTGCAGCCTCTGCCTCCCAGGTTCAAGTGATTCTCCTGATGTAGCCTCCTGAGTAGCTGGGATTACAGGCACGTGCCACCACACCTGGCTAATTTTTTTTTTTTTTTTTTTTTTTGTATTTTTAGTAGAGACAGGGTTTCACCATGTTGGCCAGGCTGGTCTTGAACTCCTGACCTCAGGTGATCCACCTGCCTCAGCCTCCCAAAATGCTGGATTACAGCTGTGAGCTACCATGGCCGGCTTCAGCCAAAATTTTTTACTTTGGAAAAAGATAGGAGAACCAATATTTTGTTGCCTTCTAATTCATGCTGTTACATCTCTCTCTGTCTCTGCACTCTTAGCAAATTGTACTAACAGTGCAGCTGGTATATTTTTACAGGATTTCTAACCAAGCAGTGCCCTTGGGCCATGGTGTTAGAAAAGCTCTTTTAAATAATCTTCCAGGTGTTGAGCCAGACATGTAGCCTGGATCCTGTCAGCATTCCCCTGCTGTGCCCTGGCAAGGTCTTGGCCCACCATAGCCTTCTGGTTCCTCTCAGTCTCTGCCTTCTTCAGTCTTCTGTCTTCAGTAGTGTTTGCATGAAGCGGAATCATTCATACCCAGTCAAGAAACAAACTCATTTGTGAAGAGTGGAGAAGCCTGTCTGACCAAACATAGTCTTGTGTTTTCAGAAGTTGCATTTTTACTTATTAAATCAGCCATGTCACTTTACATTGGTGACAAGCATTTTAAAATAAAATACTTTTCTAAAATAAAATAAGTGTCTGAGCTCATAAGAAGAAAGTATCAAATGTTTTGAAAATATTTCCACCTTTTTTTTTGAGACAGAGTCTTGCTCTGTTGCCAGGCTGGAGTGCAGTGGTGCAATCTTGGCTCACTGCAATCTATGCCTTCCCAGATTCAAGCAATTCTCCTGCCTCAGCCTCCTGAGTAGCTGGGATTACAAGCACCCACCACCATGCCTGGCTATTTTTTGTTTTTTAAATATTTTCAGTAGAGATGGGGTTTCACCATCTTGGCCAGGCTGATCTCAAACTCCTGACTTCATGATCTGCCCTCTTTGGCCTCCCAAAGTACTGGGATTATAGACATGAGCCACCACGCCTGGCCTCCACTTTCTTAAATCTTAGATTTTGAGGACTGATAAATGGAAAATTGAAGACTTTTCCCACTGACCATTCAAAAGTTTAGAAATTATAATTCTTAATGCAATAGAATTATCTTATATTTTTCGTGTGCTGTTATCCTCTTAAGTATTTATAGATCTATTTATCTGCATCTACATCCCTATCTGTATTGCATACACACAATCAGAACAATTTGAGAGAGTTAGCTTAACTTTTTAGTGTGACTTGAACAGCCTTTCCTTACCTTTCTACTTATTGTCTATCATCAGACACTGTAAGGAAACCAAATAAAATAACTTGCTAATTTAGCCAACTTTTATGCACAGTTCTTATCAACGTACTGAATTACCTGAAGGTATCCCTTCTCCATAAGTAAACATACCTTTGTGCTATCTATGTTCCTGAGAGCTCAGGAGTCTCTTTTATTTATTTTGGGCATTGAAAGCATTTGTAGTCTAAGATCCAGGTAAAGGAAACTTAGAACTACTGGCAACCTGCAGCTTGAAAAAGTACACACAACGAATGAAAACTGGGTGTAATTATGGCACTTCATTTATTTGAAGATTCAACTTTACAGGGATTTCTTTTACCTTGTTAAGGAAATTGCTAGCATATATACCATCACTTTATTTAAATGGAGATCTCTTATCTAGAAAATTAACTAAGAAAGAGAAAGAAGAAAAATCCTCTGATTCTCAGTCAGGGCTAAATTAGTCTTGATCTATTCTTCTTTCTAGAGATAATTCAGCAAGCTCAGTTTTCCATTTCCTGGCTTATAGGAGAAGAATATAGCCCGAAAGCAGAGTACTACATGAGTGCATAAGGACAACCACAGATATCACATTCCTCAGGGTGCTGGGAAGGGACATCAAATAACAATTGTGATACAGAATTCACAAAGTCAACAGCTAGGACTCTTTTCTTATTTGGTACCAGAATTTGGAAGCCTATAGTAAGCCCAAGGCTGTTCCAGTATCAAGCTAAGCATGGTGCTTGACTTGGTGGTTCAGTTTTAGATAAGAAATTGTACTTGATAACCTCTGAGGTTCTTTGTAGCTCTGAAATTCTATGTTTCTGTGATTCAAGTCATCAAAAAAAGTTAGATTATATTTACTTTGCAGTTTTAGGAGATGAGAAGTGTATTGTTTAGAACCCATGGCAGTTTGTGCATTACCTAAGACTTGAGGCGTGATCATTGCTGCTCTTTCCTGTTACTGCAGTCTGAAGGCCTGGGGTTGCAGGGGAAATGCCTGCTGAGCCCATGGGCAGCTTTTGCCAGAGACTTGGACTTTCCAGACTCATTGAAAGATGTTTTTTTTCTCCCTTCTCCTCTGGCATTTTGTTAGTCTCCTATGCCATTATTCATTCTACTTAATTGGGAGTATATCCTGTTCCCAGAGAGACGAACCATGATCTTCAGACCAGATTCAGTGTGGGGCCCAGGAAAATAGACAGTCTGAGTGCTTTTCTTGCTTCTGCTGAGAACTAGTGTTAGTAGGTAGACCTTCTACTATCCTGAGGTTTTCTCTAATAAGCTACATGTACATTTAAATAAATGAATTTATTTTGCTGAAGACTAGAAAAGGAAAAATCTATGGTGTAAACTCACTCATCCATCTTTACCAGGAAATCTCCCAGAGCTGTATTTCTAAACCAAAATCTAATTCTGTTTCTCCTTTGCTTAAAACCCTGCCGTGTGCTCCCATAGCTTTCAAGATAAAGATTAAATTACTTCCCATGGCTTATAATGCTGTGGTCTCCTTCATGATCTTGCCTCTGTTTACTTCTCTATATTATCTGTTGCAAATTTCCCTCTTATTGTCTATATTCCAGTCATATTGAAATGAACTATAATCAGGGTATGGAATTAATCTGACTGTCACCTCTGTGCCTTTGCAGTTGATTTGTCTTTTGTTTGGAATATTTTTCTCCTTCTTTCTCTCAGCCATTTCACCTCTTTCCTGCCCCTTCGACCTAATTTGTCCTTACTTCTGGGAAGCATTCTCTGACCTACCATAGAGTGCACGGTGCCCCTTCTCTGTGTTCTGTAATTCTTTATGTGTGCTGACATTGTGGCAGTGATCACACTGTTCTCTAATCCACTGTTTTCTGATCTGCTGTTTTATGGTATGTATCTCTCATCAGACTGTTAGTTTTTGGAGGCAATGAAAAAGTCTTATTCACAGTTGAATCAGTAAATTTTTTTGAGTCAATTAATGTTTTCATTGTGTGTGTGTATTCCACAGTACTTAGCACAGTGCTGAATATAGAACAGATATTTAACATATGCTTGTAGAATAATGAATACTTGTTAATCTAACTTGAGTTCTTTGGTTGTTTGCAGTTTTATGTATGGGGAGCTGACTGATAAAGACACTATTGAAAAAGTACGGCAAACATTTGAGAATTATGAGATGAATTCCTTTGAAATTTTGATGTACAAGAAGAACAGTGAGTATTGAGATCATTCTAAACCATACCTTTATATGTTTGAAATAGTGAAATATCTCCTCTTCCTCTATTGCTGTCTTGGTTTTTCTTCTCTCCCATCAGCTAAATGCTGTTACTTGAGGTCACTGTGTATGTTGGGATGAATGATACAGATTAATCAGTTACACTGTTTCTCACAAAGGAAACAGTAGGAATATTTGATGAGGTTCTTATCACTAACAAATTAAGACTTCTTGATCTATTTTGTTGTTGCTAAGAGTTAGTGTTTTTTCCTATTGGTTTACATATGGTGAGTTGCTAGCTTAAGGCACTTGTAGACTTTTTGTTTTGTTTTGAGGCAGAGTCTCAAAAAGGGAAGGAGAAGGTGGGACAGAAATTCTGTCCAGTTCATCTTTGTATCTATCTTCCACAGCACTTAGCACAAGTAAGGCAGTGGGTGCCTAATTAAGAGTTTCTAAATCAAAGTTTATCCCCAGTATTAACAACAATGCATTGTTAATTTGTATTTGTTTTTGGCTACAATTACTTCCACAAAGTATGTTAATGAGGTTTTAGGTCAATAGCCATACCTAAGTATAAAATTTCGTCTTCTCTTAGGAGGTTTCTTGCTAAAGATTAGCTGTATTAGAAGTATGGAAGTAGGCATATGCATTAGCAAGGCTGTATGGGTATTGATAGTGGTTTGTTTCTGTTTTTAAAAACACTATTTTGTTTTGTAAGAAGTCCTGTGCTTTATATGTCAGATTGATTGGTAGGAAATTGATTCAATTGAACAATTCCAGGGTGGTCCTTATGGCATATGAGGATAATTGTTTAATCTGGTTGCATTCAGGTTTGAGTGATATGTTTTGCCCTGGAAAGTAAAGGGCATGTGCTGTTTTTATCTGGGAGAAGCTGGGACTTTTTTCAGGTCTTGGGTATTGGAGTAGGTAACTGAGATTATTGTTTACTTGGTGGTCTTTGCAGATACTGATCTGAGAGATTAGCACTGGCCATTCGCAAGTCCAAGAGGGTTGTTACCGCAACTTTCACATGGAGTTGTTGCCTTGCTCCAGTTTCTTCTCTCTGCCAGTAGATCCAGTTCCCACCCTACTGTTAGCTAGGAGAGGAATGAGGGGAAACACTGTGAAGGGCTGTATGCCAGTCCTTCCAGTATGGGGGAACACAACTCAACTCAAAGCAACAGTTCTTACCAGAAGCATACCAATAGTGGCTTTCTCAATGGAAAGACGTGGTCTGTACATGTGTCATAACCTAACGGAATACGTTAAAAGTTTTCCACACTGGCAGCATTAATAATTCACTTGCCGTTGGTTTCAGTGAGCATGTTCCCCAGAGTCTGAGATGGGAGATAGCAGTCTGCCTTTTGCTAGCTGTCTCTGGGGCTGAAGATCCTGTATTATGAGTATCTTACTATGCTGAAAGTGATTCTGATATCTGAAGTTCTGTACTTTAGGTAGACATGAACTACCCAGGTAAACCAACTAGTTCAAATGATGGGCTACCAAAGAATCAGCATTTCTTCCCTCCCTGAAGATTGTGGTAGGCTTATTGACAGTCTCCAAAGTGGCATGTCAACCTGGGCATCAGGCTCTACTTTGTGGGTGATCTTAAAGCATTTTCAAGAGGAATTGTGGTCATATCCAATTTTTACCTTAGCCTTTACCTTTAGAAAGTAAGCTTTGTGTAAGACATGACTGTTTTTTAAAATGTGGATTCTCTAAGCGCTATAAAATAGGCACAGCTGAAAGTTAATTCCTCATCCAAGGTCATGTGGTACCAGGACTAGTTTCCAGTGTTTGCTCCACGGCCATTCTCAGTTTTATTGTGGGTTCAAGGCAGGGCTACCACATATGGTTGTGTAGGCTGTACCCTGCTTAGGGGGAAGTGGAAACCAGCTTGTGATTTGCTTGCTGAGTCCTCCATGGACCCTGGTCTGGAATTGCATCTGTGCTGAGGAAGGAGTTTCTCTTTCTAATTTTTTTTTTTGAGATGGAGTCTTGCTCTGTCACCAGGCTAGAGTGCAGTGGTGCAATCTCGGCTCCCTGCAACCTCCGCCTCCTGGGTTCAAGCGATTCTTCCGCCTCAGCCTCCCGAGTAGCTGGGACCACAGGCGCGTGCCACCATGCTCGGCTAATTTTTTTGTCTTTTTAGTAGAGATGGGGTTTCACCGTGTTGGCCAGGACGGTCTCGATCTCTTGACGTCCTGATCCGCCTACCTGGGCCTCCCAAAGTGCTGGGATTACAGATGTGAGCCACCGCGCCCGGCCTTTCTAATTTACACAAAGATGCCTAGTGGGCCGCAGGGGCTCTGGACAAGGCTAAACTTGTACATACAACATGAGCCGTGAAACTAAGGAAATGATGCAGATAATGTTGATTTCTTCCTAGGACCTACTTACTACTTCCAAATCCCACCCTCTCTTGAGGAATTAAGAAACTTGAACTTATTTGTTAAGCCTGGGAATTGTACAATTGCACTGGATTCTCTCTGTGTGTGTTTTTTTTTTTTTTCAATAGATTTTATTGACCCACTATCTTATGGCAGATACTAAGCTTCCTGCTAGGGATGCAAGTATGAAGAGACAGACAAAGTGTCTGCTCTTACAGCATCTGCAGGGGAAGGGGCAGCATCCACGGAACAGAGCCATAAGTGCTTTGATGGTGACACCACATAGGTGGCTCATGACCCCAACTTAGGAGGTTAGGGAATGAAGTCTTCCTAACAGGCATAAATGCCATGCAGAAACTGGAAGGATAGAGGGGAATTAGACAAAGATCAAGGCCAAGAGTATCCCAGGCTGAAGGCATGTGAAGAGGGCAGCAGGGAGAGAGAGCATTGAGGGTTCAAGAGACACAAAGCAATGCTTCTTAAACTTTGACATGGATAATAACTCACCAGTGAATGGAAATGTGTATTTCTATGCAGAGGGTCTAGCAAAGGATCTGAGGTTCTGCTCCCAGGTGATGCTGATGCTGCTAGTCCACAGATCACACTCGGAGTAGCAAAGACAGAAAGCTGCTGTAGTGAAGACTGACTTCCATGCCAACAGGGTGCATCACTTTCAGGGCTGTACCCCTTGCATCCAGCCCAGTACCTGACACATAGAAAGTGCCCAACGCAAACTCATGGAGTAAATAAATATATAAATACATGTGGGGCTGGGTGCAGTAGCTCATGCCTATAATCCCAGCACTTTGAGAGACTGAGGCAGGTGGATCACTTGAGGTCAGGAGTTTGAAACCAGCCTGGTCAACATGGTGAAAATTAGCTGAGTGTGGTGGTGGATTATCAATCCCAGCTACTCAGAAGGGTGAGGCAGGAGAATTGCTTGAACCCCAGAGGCGGAGATTGCAATGAGCCGAGATCATGCCACTGCTCTTCAACCTGGGTGACAGAGAGAGACTCTGTCTCTAATACATACATACATACGTGTGTGTGTGTGTGTAGATATATAAATACATGAGATGTAATATGAGGTTGGAGAGGCTAGGAAGGGCCAGTCACACAGCCAAGTTAAATAGTTTAGAATCTGTCTCAAAGGCAGCAGTGGTGGAGAAGGCGGTGGGGGTGAGGGGTGTTGAGGGATTTTAAGCAGGGTAAGTATGTCATCGGATTTCATTTTAGAAAGATGTCTCTAAGCCGAGGGGTGGTGGCTCACGTCTATAATTCCAGCTACTTGGAGGCTGAGTGGGGAGAACTGTTTGAGTCCAGGAGTTTGAATCTGACCTGGGACACATAGCAAAACCCTTCTAAAAAAGAAATGAAAAAGAAATATGGCTTCAGCTAAAGTGTGGAGATGGAATGGAGCTTAGTGAGAGAGGAGGTAGAGCGGCTGCTAGGAATCCCTCTGACAACAAAATGATAGTGGCCTGGTCAGGGGAAGAGGCATTCAAACTGACAGATGTCCAGGGGGCTATGGAGGAGATAGAGCGTAGGGCCTTTGTCAGTGGTGTCCAGGGATGGGCTCCTCCCTTCGTTTGGGAGCCCCATGCAGAGCCCAGGAAGTAGGAAGCCCGCGTTTCCAGACAGGAACTCATCCTCTAACCTGAAGTAAAACTCTCTAGTGTCTGGCTCAGAGCTGGCATTGAGGAGTGAGGAGGTGAATGTTTGCTGAGTAACTTTGAAAGGAACCTGATATTTACCAAGAAACGAGAGAAACAACATGGGGTGATTCAAAGTGAGGGCGTCAGAGCCAGGGAGTGAGCAGGGGAAGAGGAGGTCCGCTGGGAGCAGAAATCGGTCGGAGGGAGGAAGGAGGGTTTCATGTTTCTTTTCACGTCTATGGAATAGAGTTTGCTTCTACTTTCAAACTCCTCTGTTCAATAGAGTAAAACATTTCAGCATTTTAAAGCAATATAGAGATCCATGAGGGAAAAGTTCTTCTTGCTGAGGTTTTAAAAAGTTAAATGTCACTATCTTAAAGCATATTTTTTCTCTGATTTTTAAATTAATGCATTTTTACCATGATGAATGCATGAAAACTATATAAAGAAAAAAAAACACGCAACAGACTCAGAGAGAAGTACTGTTATACTATTAACTTTTTTGGTGTGTTTCCTTTTTGTTTTCGTCTGTGCACATTTTACGTACTGGAGATTTCGACATGTATACAATTTAAAAATCATACGTTTATTTAGTCTTTATCACAAAATATCCCCATTATTAAAATTCCTTATGAATACAATTTAGAAAGAATTTTATTAATGCTTCCTCTATTATTGAATATTTATGAGGCTCAATATTCTTTATTAAAAACAATGCTGAGGTAAAAATTGTTACGTGAAGATATTTTGTTGACAGTATGAAATATTTCCTAGAAGTTGAGAATTGCTGTGTCAAGGAATGTAAACTAAGGTTTATGAGACATATTGCCAAATAGCTTTCCAGAAGAATTGAACCCATTTCCAAGTACTTATGCAGAATGTGAGTGTCTGACTCATTATACCTCACCAGCATTGAATAGTATAACTTATAAATTGTTAAATTGCCAACATTTTTTTTTGTTTAGTGAGCTTTTTAATGCTGATGAGATTGAAGTATTTTTTTTTCCTATTTATTATCCATTTAAAATTATTCTTTTAAATGTTAATTGCTCAGATTCTTTGCCCATATATCCTATTTAATTCTAGGGATTTTCCCACTCATTTTTACAAGCTTTTAATACATTGTTTTTGTTCTTTTTTCCCAGTCTCATTCTTTAGGGTTTGCAAGGACAACTTTGTAGAAAAAATCTTCTTTTTTTTTTTGTTTTTGAGATAGAGTCTCACTCTATTGCCTAGGCTGGAGTGCAATGGCACAATCTCGGTTCACTGCAACCTCTGCCTCCTGGGTTCAAGTGATTCTTCTGCCTCACCCTCCTGAGTAGCTGGGATTACAGATGCGCACCACCACGCCCAGCTAATTTTTTATTTTTTATTTTTTTTAGTAGAGATGGGGTTTTACCATATTGGCCAGGCTGGTCTCAAACTTCTGACCTTGTGATACACCTGTCTTGGCCTCCCAAAGTGCTGGGATTACAGGCATGAGCCACCGTGCCCGACTGTAAGGATCTTCTATTGATAAGCATTACTATTTGTCATATCTTTTGGGGAGTTGAGAGTAATTAGCAGAAGACTTCATGGTGTGGTTTGGAATGAGTGTTTGGAATGCCATTACATTTGTTGAAGGATGGATTATTTGAAAGATTTCTATATTGGCCACTTGAAAAACCTGGCATTTCTGTAGTGCTATATATTTTGTATTGTTACTTGCCTCATGTTTAGTATGCTGCATGATTTCCTTTTCTTTCTTCCTTTTTTTTGGAGGCAGGCTCTGGCTGTGTTGCCCAGGCTGGAGTGCAGTGGCGTGATCTTGGCTCACTGCAACCTCTGCTTCCCAGGCTCCAGCCATCCTCCCACCTCAGCCACCCAGGTCGCTGGGACTACAGGCACATACCATCATGCCCAGCTAATTTTTTTTTTTTTTTTTTTTGTATTTTTGTAGCGTTGGGGTTTTACCATGTTGGCCAGGCTGGTCTTCACCTCCTGAGCTCAAGCCATCCACCCACCTCTACCTCCCGAAGTGTTGAGATTACAGCCCTGAGCCACCATGCCTGGCCTGATTTTCTTACATCAATGACAGTTGTCATTAATGAACTCATTGAGTTCGCTCCTGTGATAGTCAATTAGTTTTTCAATTTTTCAAACAAGAAAATCAGGAAGTATTAACCCTGAATAAAAGCAGTCAGTACACCCTCTGGACAACACTCCTCAGCCTATGACGCCACAATTTGTGGTGTGGCTGGTGGCCTGGAATCTGGGAACTCTGGATCAGCTCTCCAGTCAGAGAAGCCGGGGGAAAGGCATGTGACAGCATTTCTGCTGAGCCAGCAAGGAGAAGCTGCTGGCCAACTTCATATTGATTACCTACCGTAGGCTCAGCACTGTGCCAGACCAGTAGGTCACAGAGATAGAGATGTAAGAAACTGACTCTGCCTTTGAGGAGGTTACAGTCTAGTTGTGGAGACAAATCTAATAAGCAAAGCAATGACATTTTGTCTATTTGCTGAATGGGTTGTCTTTTATTTATGCAGTGATAGGAGCTGCTTATATGTAATGAATATTGATCCTAAATCATAGACATATTGAAAAACATTTTTCTCTATTTGAACATTTTTTCTTTTTCCATCTAGAAGTGAAAAAGTTTTGTGTCAGTGTTTTCCTTTCTGGTTCTGAGTTTTATATAATGCTTAGGAAGTTCTTCTCCTTACCTAGATAATAAAAATATGCTTCAGTTTTTCCTTTTGGTACCTTTATAGTTGTGTTAAAGTATTTAGAATATTAAATCATTTTGAGTTTATTTTTGTGTATTATGTGAAGCAACAACCTAACATTTTCCACATTGCTCATTCAGTTGTCCCATGACTGTTTTTTAAATAATCCAGCTCTTCTTTTCTGATTTGAAATGCCCTTTTCTTTATATGCTAAGGTCTCACTCACACATATGCGGGTTTGTTTCTGTCTTCTCCTTCTCTAGGAATCCTTTAGTAATTTATTAGCTATGTGGGTTTGATTAGGATACTTGCCCACTTGGGTTCCCCACATTTGAAATGGGAATAATATCATAGTAGCTATTTTACCTTATAGAGTCATTGTGAGAAGTAAACCACAATGTTTCAGGGGCCTGACGCCATTGTAAGTACTCAATGAATGATATATATATACATTTTTTCTTTTGAGGCCTGTGCCAGTGACTCTTAATTGCTGTAGTAGGCAGTCCCTATTATTATTTTTCTTTCTAATAATTTCAAGGATATATTAGGCATGCTTACACCTTAATTTTTCTGTTCGAATTGAATTTTAATGCATCAGAGTCAGAGAAAAACAAATACAAGAACAGCTGAGACTGAATTGCATTAGATTTATATATTAGAGGGAGAGATTTGACATCTTATAAAATGAATTCGTCTTATCTACAAACAATGTAACTCTCTCCATTTATTTAGGTCTTGTTTTGGGCTCATCAATGCAATTTTAATTATGTTGAGGCTTAAGTTTTGTTTTTCTAGTTTTGCCCTTGTTATGTTTGAGATTGGCCCTCTTCCCTCAAAACAGGCAGAGGCAGCTTCAGAGTTTTGTTAAACACTTTGAGATACTTCCTGTTTTAAAGTCATTCATACAGACCTGAGAAATGAGATTGGGCATCTCCATCTTACAGGTGAGGAATTTAAAAGGAAAGAAGAAAGGAAAGTGATAGTTTTGGGCCAGGTGTGGTGGCTCATACCTATAATCACGGCACTTTGGGAGGCGAGGCAGGTGGATCAACTGAGGTCAGGAGTTCAAGACCAGTTTGGCCAACATGGCAAAACCTTGTCTCTACTAAAAATACAAAAATTAGCCAGGTGCAGTGGTGGACACCTGTAATCCCAGCTACTCAGGAGGCTGAGGCAGGAGAATCGCTTCAGCCCAGGAGGTGGAGGTTGCAATGAGCTGAGATTGTGCCACTGCACTCCAGCCTGGGCGACAGAGCTGGACTCTGTCTCAAAAAGAAAGGAAAGAAAGAAAGAAAGGAAGAAAGAAAGAAAGAAAGAAAGGAAGGAGGGAGGGAGGGAAGGAAGGAAGGAAGGAAGGAAGAAAAAATAAAGAAAAATAAAAAAGATAGTTTTAAACACCTATGGATCAGATATGTGGGTATTTTTATTTTAAGTAACTCTGTTATCCCCATTTTACAAATGAAGAGGCTGATGGTGAGAGAAGTTAAACTGATATGGCCAAGGCTCCCAATAACTGAAGATAAAGGGTTCAGACTTAGGGCTTGGGACTCAGTATTAGATGTTCTAATGGCCAGTGGTCATTATGTCCCTCTGGTGCTGTCTCATCCTCTCTTACTTGTCATTCATCTCAATAAAGTTGACCCCAGACCAATTGTTCTATTTACTGTGGCAAGCTACCCTCCCCAAGTCTAGTTTCTGGACCTATCAGAGTGCAGCCCTTCCCAAAAGCCAATCACAGTGGCTTGGTCTGTTCCATTGCTGTTGAATATGGTCTGGATACCCAGATGCCTGATTACAGAGAGTACTTGGGAGGAAGCCCAGGGTGGAAAGAAGACTGATGGAGGCCAAAAATTCTCTCGTGCATCTGAGCCTTGCTGTTTTGTTATCTGGCTGCCAAAGCTGAGGAACCTCAAAACCAGGTTAGATTGTCAGGTTCATTACTACATTACCTAAGGGAGCTATGCAAGGGACGAGAATCAGAGTGACCAGGAAAAGGCTGACCTGGAACTGCCTTCCCACTGGGCATCCTCATCCTGGAAAGAGCCTCCCTCCCAGCAGCAGCAACCTCTGCCATCAGTAGGGTTGTCAGGTGCTATGTTGTTCCTGAGTTTGTAAATAGATCTTTCTTTAATAAAGGATTTAACATTGACCCTTTGTCCTTTTTGCAGTAGGATATCACATGCTTACTTTTCTCAGTTTTTCCATAGTAGGCGCTTGGGTGAAAAGGCAGAAATTTAACTTCTTCCTGATTTTGTGAGTATGTGCATCAATATTTGTGTTTATTGCCTCTCTAACATCTTGATGGAATGGATCCTGCTGCAGAATTTGGGTTCTAGGAGAGACCCCTGTAGCCTACTTGCCCCAAATTCTGTCTGCATGAAAGTCAATGTCTGAATGGAGCCAAAGGATTCCCGAATATCCCTGGAGGGCAGAGGGGAAAGTGGCTTGAGTGAGGCTCCAGGTTCCAGATGGTTCATGTGCACTTGAAGCAACTGTTTCTTTCATATATTGAATCTTTAAATTATATTTCCTTAAATAAAATTCCTTTGCTCTTAAGTGGAGAAGGTTGAAACGCTGGCCTGTACCACCTAGGAGGGACTTATGTTCTCTTCTGAAAGAATTCCAGAAATGAAAATTGAAGCCCATTCTACTCTCTTTCCTAGACTGTTTGGCTAGTGATAGTTTGGGATGGAGACTGGTCTGAGTGACTGAAAACACTGGATGTAGAATTTATTTATTTTTTTAATTTAGCATTCCTAGAGCATCTACCCACCAAGGTTGTTGTGCAACTCCATGACGGCACCTCCTGGAGTGGAGTGATGCAATGGCTTCACATGATCCTGTGCATAATACTACATTGAATGCCAGGAAGTAGGGGTGCCCGGTGGTAAGACAGAGAAAGTAGATAGGTCTCTTACCCTTTGGGTGTATTAGGATCTATTTAAAGAAACAGTCCTTAGCTGTTAAGCTTTGAGGGGTTCAGTACATAACACTTAACTTCCCTGTCCATGATCAGAACCAACTGAGAGAGATAAAGGAATCTTGCCAATATAGCAGGTGTCCCCAGCTCCCAGGCCACAGACTGCTACCAATCCATGGCCTGTTAGGAACTGGGCCACATAGCAGGAGGTAAGCGGCAGCTGAGCGAGCATCACCCCTGAGCTCCACCTCCTGTCAGATCAGTGGTGGAATTAGCTTCTCATAGAAGTGTGAACCCTATTGTGAACTGTGCATGCAAGGGATCTAGGTTGCCTGCTCCTTATGAGAACCTAATGCCTGAAGATCTGAGGTGGAACAGTTTCATCCTGAAATCATCCCCCCACCCTGGTTCATGGAAAAATTGTCTTCCATACAACCAGTCCATGGTGCCAAAAAAGGTTGGGAACTGCTGCAATAAAGGATAAAATATCACTTTTATGACTAATAAAGCTGATCCTGGGGAATGTAGTTTATACCTGTGGGAAAGTGAGTTTCTAAAAGTGAACTGTAGAATCAGACAGAGTTACCTGCAAGTCACAGGTAGTACTGGAGAACTGCAGGCTTCTCCTCCTACCTGCCATCCTTCCTGCCTTTTGCCTTTTCCCCTAACATTTATAGGATAGGGAGCAAAGCAGCGAAAGTGCCAAGCTACACATATCCAGTTCTCGTCTCCCAGATTACCAACCAACCCAGGAAAAAGACCCAGTGTTACACTGAAAGGTGTTCTTCCACAGAGAAACACCAGATCAGGAAAAAGGAGGTCCTTTCCCTCAAAAAGCCCCTATATTTAGCTCGAGATGAACTCCAAGGCAGTGTGTCCGATTGTATTAATTTTAGGTACAAGATATATATTTAGATACTGAAAAGGAATGGTCAGAGTAGTATGTGTTTAATCAGAGAAAATGGCTGGGTGCACTGACTCACGCCTGTAATCCCAGAACTCTGGGAGACTGAGGTAGGTGAATCACCTGAGGTCAGGAGTTTGAGACCAGCCTGGCCAACATAGTGAAACCCCATCTCTACTAAAGATACGAAAATTAGCCAGGTGTGGTGGCATGCACCTGTAGTCCCAGCTACTCAGCAGGCTGAGGCAGGAGAATTGCTTGAACCTGGGAGGTGGAGGTTGCAGTGAGCCGAGGTCATGCTACTGTACTCCAGCCTGGCGCCTGGTGAAGGAGTGAGATTCTGTCTCAAAAAAAAAAAAAAAAGAATAGATGGCACAGTGCCAACTGGAGCAAGTTCCCAGGCATCAGGCCCAACCGGTACAGTGCAGTGATGGGCTGTGGGGCTGAGCTAGGAGGGGAGGGTTCTGGAGACTTTAGGAGTAGGTTCCATATCATGAGTGGGTTCTTGTCACCAGATTTATCACTAATTTGTATTTATTACTAATACAAATTAGTACTAATACAAATAATTTTATACTATAATAAATTTTATTACTGTAATGCATCTAATACAAATAAATTTATTACTAATTTGTATTTATTAATAATAAATTATAATTAAGTATAATTAGTATTAATACTAATTTGCATTAGTAATAAATCAGGTGACAAGAACCCACTCATGATGTACTCCAGCCTGGGCAACAGAGAGACATAGTTTAAACAAATTTATCTGTTAAGTGGGGAGTAATTAGAGGTATTTTCTGGTTTATCATCTGAAAAATACTTAAAGTTTTTTTTTAAGAGCAAAAAGAAAATGTTTTTTTGATTTGTGTGTTTTTTGCCTTAACGGATAGGGTATAATTGAGAGCTATGAGGGTGTGGGCTTAATGGCTGTGACACTTTCCTTTGAGTTTTTCATTGCTTAATTGAAAATGCTTTAAAATCATGCAGATTCTGAGGAAAAGACTGGAAGGAATAGCAATACATACTTCCAAAAACAGTGGACAATTATAAGCTCATATTCTTGACTTTGAAATGCTATTTGTGATTTTTCAATGGTAGAATTTTCTTTTAAAACACTTCTTAAGGTGACATTATAATCTGATTGGTCTTTGCAGAACACCTAGAAACTGGCAGCTGAAAATTATGCAAAGAGAATGGAAAGAAGATTAAAATTAACTATAGATGAATACATGGATAATCAAGATTTAAGGAAAACACATTTCCATTAGATGTACTTGCTGCCTGTTTGTACATTTTAGGGTTATTACTACAGACATGTGAATGGATGGTATAGCCAAATCTGTAAACTAGCTGTTGTCAAGCTAGATTGGCTAACTAAGCCTAATGTTGGAGATGTCTCTCTGTCTCTGTCTCTGGTGTATAGTATGGAGTTTGATGTGATTGTGGACACAGAAACCCAGGTGACCTCTTGAGGAACTATTTTCATCTCCAAGATTCAGTGAGTTGTTTGCTTTCTAGCTCACAAAGCAATATATGTAAAATGCTGAGCACAGTGCCTGGCACATAGGAAACTAATACTTAACATGGGGAAATAGTTACTTTATTTTGATTTGAAAATGGTTATAAAATAGTGTGCTATTATTCCAGTTATGCAAAATTCAACAAATAGTTATTTAGTTCTTCTAGATGCCGTTGTAGGAACTGGAATATAAGAACTAGGAAGAAAAGAACATAGGATTGCTTTGTGTCTCATTTAATTTTGTATCACAGAATAAATTGGTGCTTCTTGCTGTGATGTCCTCTATGGCTAGGAAATGTTTTTTATTTTTCCTAATTATTTTTGGGAAACCAACAAGTGACTGTACAGATATCTGCCTGCTGATACCTGAGTGGGTGCTCTCTCTGAGCCAGTCTGAATATCCCTGCCTACCTCCTTCTGTGGATGAAGACAGTGCTTAGGAAGAACTCATTTATCTTCCACTGTAGCTCACAAACAAGGATTCATACTGAAACACATTTATTGAGCTTCCTATGGCACTAATGTGATCCAAGCCCAAACCTGCTTGGAATCCTACTTTTCTGGAGAGCTCTGTATGGGGGAATCATTGTGGTGTTCCTTTCCTTCTTCAATGCCTTGTCATTTATCATTGTATTGGATCTTTTGGAATTTTATTTTAAAGAGGGAGATGTAGAAATGTAATTTCTGGGCTGGGTGTGGTGGCTCACGCCTGTAATCTCAGCACTTTTGGAGACTGAGGCGGGTGGATCACCGGAGGTTGGGAGTTGGTGACCAGCCTGGCCAACATGGTGAAACCCTGCCTCTACTAAAAATACAAAAATTAGCTAGGCATTGTGGTGGGTGCCTATAATCCCAGCTGCTTGAGAGGCTAAGGTGGGAGAATTGCTTGAACCCAGGAGGTAGTGGTTGCAGTAAGCTGGAATTGCACCATTGTACTCCAGCCTGGCTGACAGAGTGAGACTCTTATCTCAAAAAAAAAAAAAGAAAGAAATACAGTTTCTGGCCCATGTGGGATTGACCATATGAGCCAAATTGGTGAATTCCTAAACTGGATTTTGACTCTGGGAGCCTTTAGCAATGGATGAAGTTTGAAATCTGAGTTGGCGTGGTCTGCTGGCCATGGTTGGCAGGGCCTGTCTTGGACCCTGCGCTTTACTGTCCGCTATGTGGTCTAAGGTAAGTCTTTAGGTCTTTGTACCTAAGCTTCTTCCATAAAATCAGCTGGGGTTTTCAACCTATTTCCTAATTGTTTTACAAGAGTTAAGAGATCTGCACTTAGAAAATTATTTAAACAGGAGAAACCTCTCACTGAATAGTCACTGTGAAAGTTTCATTCTAGCAAGAAGAGAAATTTTGGTGTGATAACCCAGCACCTGAGGGAATAAGACCATTTACAAAATGAATTAACATTTGTACCTATTCACTCCCAAGTCTTTGCTTCCACAGCCCCTCAAATGAGAATGCAAATTACTGACCAACCTTTTGATATTCCTTTCAGGGACACCTGTGTGGTTCTTTGTGAAAATTGCTCCAATTCGAAACGAACAGGATAAAGTGGTTTTATTTCTTTGCACTTTCAGTGACATAACAGCTTTCAAACAGCCAATTGAGGATGATTCATGTAAAGGTTTGTAATTCTGACTTGTACAAATATGTTTATGCGTTTTTTTGTCTTTAGTGTGGCTCTTATTTCAGAGAATTTGAGGTTGTCAAGGCAATCACTTCATAATCCTCAAGATTAAAACTTGAATTTGTATAGAGCAAAGCACTGTGTCATTCTGGAATGTATGCGGGGAGGAGAAGGGGAGAAAAACTGCTTTGTTTAGGAAAGCATTTGAATCAATTTCACACCTTTAATAATTAACCCTTTCCATTATTAGTTAGGCAGAAGAAGATAGTTTGGCAGCTCTAGTATCATCGGAATCCTTTTAAGTTTTCACATAACAAATGTCAGTCATACAAATGGGACAGTCCATGGCTATATTCATCTGCTTTATATATAAACATTCTTAGATTTGACTGAAATCTAGTGCTTCAAGATTGTTAAAGCAGACTTTAGTGCATCTCTGCATCGGTGATTGATTAAGTCAGTGACTGGTTAATTCATTTGGAACATGACATTAATGAAGCCAGAGTCCTGAGTAACGTTTCTATATGGGTCATTTAATCAGCGGTGTGATCACAGATTTTAGCACTCGCTTCAGCCATATCATATGCACGTGTGGTTAGCATAACATGGGGGACCCAGAAAAGGAGATGGCTCAAGATTTCTGGAACAACTATACCCCTGGAGAGGTCCAGCTTGTCAGGATATATAGAAGATGGCATGTGAGTCCCAGAGGTTTGGGATTAGGGGGTGACATAGCACCTCTTTCACATCTCTTGTTCATAGCTTACATTCAAGATAACCAAGAGGCTAGGAGCTTTTTCATGTTGCAGTGCTACCTGGCTCTGTGGTTGATTTTTCAGCTCTGCTGGAGAACTCTGCTCCTTGTGGTTTTCCGAGATGTAGCAAAGTGATGAGAGTGGAGTCCAGGGGAGAGTCAAACTGAGACACATTATTTTTGATGTGACAAAATTTTTGTTGTTAAATGAGCATTGCAGGAGGAAATAAAAAGCATTATATGGATGCTCTCTCAAGGGCTGTGTCCTGTGAGGGTATTTAAAATCCTGGCACATTTAGACACTCACATTTATGGAGTTCAGAGCACAGTACTGTTTATACCAGTGCATCCTATTTTTTAAAACTGTGTGATAGCTCAGTAAATCAATTTCAGCCTGCCTTTTGGTTTTAAGACTGCAGCAGATGCAAAGTCTCTCAACCAGTGTGTCAGCCACCTAAAGTCTCTCTTTTCCCAATTTCTAGTTTCTAATTTGGAGATTTCTCAGTGCAGTACATATTTTGTGGCAGTGGGTTCACTCATGATTAAGTATCATCTTGTTACCATATAGAAAGGCCAGTTGCTTTTTTAACTGAATAAACTCATAAGTAATATTTTGAAGGCAATTGAATATTTTGACACTTATTTTTGCAAGTTTTCCCTTAAAAACTTAATATATGTGATTTGATTGAATCAAAATGCTTTGTTTTTATTACCCCTGGAACATTCGTAGGTGATGTGCTGGTATTATTTAGAATGAAAAGCATACCTAATAGAATGCTCCTTACCTGCTACGTAGGTGTCTGCATTTGATGCTCACAAAACCTGAAGGGAGATAAATCAGATGATGTAGTGAGACTTACATAGGTTTATTTTCCAGGAATAAAATGCTCCACTTCATTTAACGTGGCTCAATGATGCATTTCCTTGGGGAGAAGAGTTTTGGTACATACACATGCATACTTACAGACACTCATGAGGACATACACACACATATACTCTTTCTTCTTAGCTGAGGAGATCAGATATTAATTCTTTTTGTCAGTGAAATAAATAGGAGTAACTTGTGGCTTGATTCATAAAAATTTGACACACACACATATGTTAGTCCTAAATGTAGGAATCCTGCTAGTGGACCACGCTTAATGTCTCCTCAAAGACTTGGCTTTATAAGCCTATGCATTTCAGATCCATGGCAGATACATTCAGATCTTCCCACTTGCCAGATCATCGTGACCCTGGCCCACTGTGGTTTGGTGGTCTGCTTAGGACAAGTCAACTTTATATTAGTGTGTTTATGATGGAAGCACATGATAGTTTCTCTAGGCCTTGTTATTTTAAGCCTATAAACCTTAGTTTTGGCTACAGGGATCAAATCTGGATCCTAGAAAATGTGCTGCCATGTGGCTGGATTGTTCTCCTGGCTTGACATTTCTTCTTGGATGTGCTCTTGGCAGCTCGTTTCCAGCAGACCAGCTGGGTTTTCAGTACAGCACCTCAGTCACCATTGAGAGTCTTAAGAGTCTTGCTGACTTAGGGCTTGTTTAGAGTTCACTTTGGAGATGGAAAGGAAATGTAAATAATCTAAATCCCCAGAAAATTTTTGGATAATTGCTCTTTGGCATAGCCCCGTGGGATGTTTTCCCACCACCATATTATCCTTTTAAATCAGTTGTGCTCCAATTGTCTTTAAAATTACTTTGTTTTCTCAGATCATGTAGTACCTAATTTTGAGACTTGGAGTTAAGGTGCGTGCATCCTGCTAATGATGCAAGAAGCCAGTTTGTGCCCCCAATTTTTCCACTGACCACCCACAAAGGGTCCAACACATGAGATAATTGACAGTAGCCTATTTCAGGATCTGACACAAAGTAACTTCTTTTCTACCCAGAGCCTCAGGCACAGGGGATGGGTCCTGGAAGTGCTTCCAGAGCCCCCTCTGTCATTTGGTGTACCAGTTCTCACCATCCTTTTTATGAGCTAGGTGGGCCTCTGACTTCCCCATCTTCACTTTGCTCTCTGTCTTTTGACAGTAATTCTGTTACTCTCTGATAAATAGTGCCCACGGATGGCATGGAGCAGGGAATGAGAGTTAAGCTAGGTTTGCTGTTTGCTGACAGCTCTGGGGTGTGTGTGTGTGTGTGTGTGCACGTGTGTGTGTGCGTGTGTGTGTGTGTAAAGGCTGAATGACAGAGTAGGTAGGAATTTCTGCCTAAAATGAGAATCTGTGATGTTCCAGTGTTTTCATTTGTTTCTTATCTCTTGCTTTTTCTTTTGTTACAGATAATTGGGAGTAGGCTGTGGGGTATGTTTCTGTCGCATTCTCTCTTCTGAGGCAGAGGGGTTGGGCAAATGAGTAGAGAATTAGAGTGTAAAGCTCAGAATTTTCTCTCTTTACACTGCTCACCAAAGGATGAGTCAATCTTCTTGTTTTCTCTATTATCTCACCAACAAATCTCATATTAAAGGAGCAAACTCATTTTCAAAGATTCACATGTTTACTTCTAAATTCAGAGTTAAACTTGAGCCAAATACAGACAACAAAAGGAATGGAAAACTTCGAAGAGGTTTCTAAGAGCCACAGATTCAGAATATTGAAGGATGAAGGCTCTGGCAAATTGTTGTAACTGTTGACCCTTCTCCATGTGTCTTTATGTTGGACATGGGAGAAATAGTAATAGATATAAGTCACAGGCCCCACCCCCATCTTCAATGGTAACATTTTATGTCTCTGCCCTTGGGTTGATGGGAAAGTGAGGATTTAGTGACTGCCGCCTGAAGAGGCCATTTTAGATTTTTGGTTATTTGTACATTGGTAAGGAAAAGATCGTGGGAGGAGACGCTGACTCTCCATGCTGTACCCTATGTCCACTATTCTCTGCTGGATGTTTGGATTATGCTATTAGCTCCTCTGAATTTGTTTCTTTTTTCTTTTTTTGAGACGGAGTTTCACTCTGTCGCTGAGGCTGGAGTACAGTGGCGTGATCTCGGCTCACTGCAACCTCTGCCTCCTGGGTTCGAGCGATTCTCTGGCCTCAGCCTCCTGAGTAGCTGGGATTACAGTAGTGCACCACCATGCCTGGATAATTTTTGTATTTTTAGAGATGGGGTTTCACCACGTTGGTCAGGCTAGTCTCAAAGTACTGACTTTGTGATTCACCCACCTTGGCCTCCCAAAGTGCTGGGATTACAGGCATGAGCCACTGTGCCCGGCCTCCTCTGAATTTCTGACTCTTATCTCAGGACAAGGTTGGCCTCTGTCTTTTTTGGTATCCCTGGACTTATAATCAGAGGAGTTGGAATTCTAACTCATCCCAGCACCATCTCTTCGGGTCTAAAAAAGAAAGATTCAGGCTCATTGGTGGCTCAGCGAAGTTGACACCCACCAGCCATTGTGGAGTTAAGACAGGAGAAAAGCCATTGTTTCTGACAAAGGAGAAAAGACCCAGTAAATACCTTTTAGCTGATTGCTAGATTGTGTACTGTGTTCCCACTTCTCTCTATTACCTTCCTCTTCTCCGTCTGCCCACTTCCCCTCTCATTTTCCTGATCATGTTATGCTTTCAATTTTCTCATGGCATCCACAGTCCTGCTATGCCCAATTTGCCGGTGACATTTGTGACAGAGCTGCAAGAATCCTGGGCCAGGGGTTTCTTCATTTGAGCTCAATTCAGTGTTGAACTTCCAAGTGGGATATAATTGGGGGAGTGGATACAGAAATGCCTGGGAAAAGAGAGGCACAGAAATATCCCCTGAAACTGAAGAGAGTTTGTGAAATGGGCTGCTTATCCTTTGGGACTTTATATCTACTGGAAACCCAGACAGAAGTAGGGTGATGAGAGGAAAAGGATATTTGTTCTTTATGTGTCCAGTACAACTATTGTATACACCTGTTGGGTGCCAGGCCTCATGCTAGCTGCTGGAATGGACACTAGGAAATGCCTGTGATAGAGCCTCTGAGTCTACTTGGGAGAAGGGATAGACAGGTAAGCAAATAAAACAGTAAAGCACAATCAATGATGTAATATATGCCCACCTAAATTAAGTAGGGGTTCACCACAGGGAGCAGGTAAGCCTGCTAGGGGTAGGCCAGCAGCTGGAAAAGGCTTCCTTAAAGGACCGTGGTGAGTCACGTGGAAAATGACTGTCTGACATCCCCTGAGCAAGACCATTTTGAGCTAAATTCTGTTTGATTTGTCCTCTCCCATTTGGCCTTTTGGAAAATAGGAGTTTCCCTTTCTCCAGAAATGAGTCTCCTGATGGGTCTGCTTGCTATAAGGGACATTGTTGGTCCAAATTGTATTATCTTCCACCAAACTGGTTTGCTCTTCCTGTGTTTTTAATTTCATTGAATGACTGTCACCCCAGTCGTCACCCAAACCGGAAACTCAGGAGCCACCTAGATTCCTTCTTCCTTTTCTCTTTCGCTATTTTTTCAGAGTCCTGCCTCTGCAGCTGCTCTCAAGTCTCCCCTTGTCCCCTGGCCCCGGCCACAGCACTGGTCCAGGCCTACATGGTCTCTTGCCTGGGGTCTTGACGTATCTTCTATCTGTCAGTTTTTTATTTTTTTTAGTCCACTCTCCACTTTGTTGCTCTGTCCATTTAAACTGCAAATTGGCATGTGTCTCTCCCTCCTCACCATGTTAAAGTCCTTCAGTGGCTCTCCATTTGTTTCAGAATGAAGTTCAAATTTCTTAACTTACCTTCTAGGTTTTTACTGCCCAGGTTCTTCTTGGTTTGGCCCCTACCAACCTCTTTAGAGTCATCTTAGGACATGCCTGGCATTCCCCCTCCCACTTGTAAGCCATGACCCTTCATCCAGCCATTCAGAATGTCTTGTTCTTCACTGACATATTACCCTGTTTTATGATTTTCTGCCTTTGTAGGTGCTGTTCCTTCTGTGTGGGATGTCTTTCTTTCCTTAAGTCTACCTAATTCCTACTCATCTTTCAAAACTTTGCTGTAGGGCCATCTCCTCCAGGAAGCCTTCCTGGACTCCCCAGCCTGGATTAGATATGCCTTCTTTTGACACTCTTGGCCATAGCATTCTGTACTCATCCCTGTCATAGAACTTAGCTCACAATGTCATGATTTAAATTGTCAGTCTTCCCTGCTAGAGTGTGTGCTCTCTAAGGCCAGTCTGTGTCTTATTCATGTTAGTATTTCTGGTATCTAGTACCATGCCTGGTACATAGTAGTTATGTTTATAGAATTAATACAGTAGTGAATGAATGTATTTTTTTATTTGGTGAGGCATGATTGCCATTGTAAAGTATCTATAGAACAGGAAGGAAAATATGGGTTTGGGAACTTGGGAGAGAACTTATTTCCTTCCTTCCTGCCCATTCTGGGCAGAAGTATGATGCAAATTTCATACTGTTTGTCCATTTTCTTTTCAACACCCACTCACCTTCCCATGCCCTTGCTCAGCCAGCTGAGAGCCCACTCTTTTAAGAGCCCACTTTTGCAAAGAGGATCAGGGCTAGGCCAGACAGTGAGGGGTTGTCCTGAGTCGAGGGAAATGCCCAGAGGTTCAAGGACCTCCCTTTCTATTCTTTTATGTTATATCAGGTGATGGACCAAGGGGTTTGGGGCACCCGTTCTGCTAGCTCCATCTCATCACTGTTTTCAGAGTATATTGATCACAGCGATGGTGGTGGTAGGGTGGGTGCAGGGCCCTTGCCGATGTTTACATACACAACTGTTTTCTACTTGACTGAAAAATACACTTTCTGCTCTTCTCAAAAAGCTTTTTGGAATCCAGTTTCAGCCTTGTTTTAAGCTGAAGTAGAGCCTGCCTCTGAAAGCGACTTTTAAAAAATTTTAGTTCATAGTTCCCACAGCACATTCATTGACATTGGGGGGGGATGTCAAAACCCCTGCAGAGTCCATGCTGTCCCCTCCTGTGAACATTAGTGGGACCCCCACAGTCAAACCACTATGCCTATCTTTTCAAGCCAACCCTGCAGTTCCACATTTCTGCTTCATGGCACCAGAGTGGATGAAAGCACTACTGGCTTTTTATTAAAGCCTGGCACTTCTGGAATGAGATAAAAAAGAGCTGATTTGCTATTCTTACGATATTGACAAAAATTTTTCTGGTTTATGATTCTCAAAGATTGTATAGAAAAATAAAATATGGATATGCTTCTGCTTAACTCCAAAAGTTGCTCCAGGGTAAAATCTGGCAGATGAGATTTCTACTGGAAGGTGCTGAATGCTTCTAAACTCTAAAGGATATAAAAAAATAAATTCACCTAGTCCTGCTTTTAGCTGTCATGTAAAAATAGTTGCATGCTCTGTTTATTTGCTGTATATCCCACGTCTGGGTTTTCAGAGCTCCTAAAACCCAAGCCTGGTCTTGAGAATCCTGACAGGACTTCATAGGTCTCATGGGGCAACTGCCATGGTCATAACCTTGATGCAGATGGATTGTTGGGTGTTGGAATGGACAATCGTCTTTGGAGGCATTTAAAAGGTGTCAAGATCATTCAGACATCTTCGATTCTCAGTAAACACCTGTCACCAACTGTCTGTCTCCCATCTCAAAGCAGACTAAAATCTGCCACTGCTTTCCCCCACCTATCCAGGGGTTGAAATCATTTCTTATTCCTCTGGCCTTGGAGAAGGTAATGCATAGAATGGCCATTTGACTAGCTTGTCCATTTAAAGTCCAGAACCAGCTGTTTCTGCAAGATCAGATAATGGGGGGATTGGGAACAGCCTGAGCTAAGTTACCAAGTCAGAGAAACATCTCAATTACCTGGTATTATCTTGTGAAGAAGGCTTGGACCAGAGTGGAGATATCGGTGTTCTAGACTCTTTCTGATTGTCCAGGCACTCTGTGTCTTAATCTCCCTATTTGTAAAGTGGTACTAAAACCTGCCCTACCAACTTCACAAAGTATGATTAGGATGAAGTGAAAGTGCAGGGGAAAAGCAAATTGCGACGCACAAGGTGCTTTTCTGAGCAGTGGGTTTTGCTTGCAGGGATGCAGAGTGACTCGTGGGAGCTCAGGAGGGCATTGCCAGTGTCTGTTTCTGGCAGCATAACTTGTAATGTGAATGTCTGTGCACCTTTGGGATGTGGTTGACCCTGTCTTTTCACTCTTTCACTTGCTTCAGGCTGGGGGAAGTTTGCTCGGCTGACAAGAGCACTGACAAGCAGCAGGGGTGTCCTGCAGCAGCTGGCTCCGAGCGTGCAAAAAGGCGAGAATGTCCACAAGCACTCCCGCCTGGCAGAGGTAAGGGCAACGAGTTAGCTCATCTCAAGCCTCACTTTTAGGGGGCGCATGGGCTGAGGAAATGGCACAAAACTAGTGTGCTTTCATGGAGAGGACCTTCAGGACCCACAGATGCCTGTCTTGGCTGGGCTTACACACCACCGTGTATGACATTGGGTAAGTGACCTAACTCCTTTGAGCTTTATACTTTCCCATGTGCAAAAGCAGGCTGGAAAAGCTCTGTTCCAGCTTGCTTTAGATTAAAAGTGTAAAATCACTTTTTTGAGGAGCTAGAAGTGCTTCATGTACATGGAGGAGTTTTTAAACAATTTTATTGTTAGAGCAATACATACTGTTATAGGCAAAGAAGATACAGGAAGTGAAAGGAAAATAAAAATTATCTGCAATCCCAACAACTACATGGCATTTTACACTTTTTTGGTGTGTGCATTTAACTCGTTTCTTTGTAGATATCCTATTTCCTAAACACTAAGAAATTCATTTTTTTACATGTCAATTTTTATGAAATTGAGATACATCTAAGAATAGTGTTATATTAAATGTGATTGTGTTGCCTTTTCTTCACTTTATATAATCATGAACATTTTAACATGTTAATAAATATGTGTAAAATCATTATTATTTTGATAATCTTTGTAGTAAGGATAGTTTGGCATTCTTCTTTTTGCTGGGACAAGTGAGAGGTTGGGAAGCCTTGACAAGGTATCTTATTAGGCTTAATGCACCCAACATATCATTATCTGCCTTTGATGGTGCCTGGTCTTTATTTTTTCAACTACACCTGGGGGGGACCAGTCAGAAGCATTATACCTTCTAGACTCCAAACCTCCTTCTTACCAAAGATGACAAGTAAACTGTCCCATCACCTGTAGATGGCTCATCAGTCTTTGATCCATGTTTGGACGGTGGGACCCTTTCTAACCTGGCTCTGGGGTTCCACACCCCTAGTGGAGACACAACCAGCATGATGCAGCTCACGAAGAATGTTCTGAGTATGTGCACTGATGTCAAATGAATTAACTACAGAAGGTCTCCTTGTGGTAACCAGAAGCTTTTGTCAACAGTGGAGATGGGGAGCATCCATTTGTAACATTTTAGAGAAGGAGAGATATTTGGATGATGGTAGCATCATTTTTCGTCATGATGTAGGCTTGGTTTGTGATAGAAGGAATACTGAAGGAGACCTTTCAACTCACAGCCTGTGCTTTCTCTGCTGCTTCTTATGGTTAATAGAAAAACCTCCTCTCCCACCTCTCTCCCCCTTGCTCACTCTTATTCGGCCACACTGGCCTTTTTGCTGTTCCCTGTACACACCATGCTTAATGGCAAGTCTTTTCCCAAATGTCATTTTCTCTATGTAGCTAACTGTATCAGTCAAGGTTCCACCAGGGAAACAGAGCCAGTAGGTTACTTAATATTAAGAGATTTATTGCAAGGAATTGGCTTATGTGATTGTGATTTCAAAATTCACAGGGCAGGTTGGCAGACTGGAAACCCTTGGGAGGAGCTGATGCTGAAGTTCACAAGCAAATTCCTTCGTCCTTAGGAAAACTCAGTTCTGCTTTTAAGGCCTTTCAGCTGACTGGATGAGGCCCATTCGTATTACAGAGGATTATATCTTTTCCTGAAAGTTGACTGATTGTGGATGTTAATCACATCTACAAAATACTTTTACAGCAACACTTAGGGTTGGCTTAAATACCTGGGTACTAGCCAAGTTGATACGTAGAACTATTACAGTTCACCCTTGTCAACTTGACACCCATACACATTTTCATAATCCATACTTAATCTCCAGATAAGTCAGTAAGAAAATTACACTTCCATCTAACATGATACAATGATTCTATGTAGAATGGAAAATATGCCAGCCTTTTCCCCAAAAGAGGACACAAAGTCCTTGGTGATATTCATTTTCCTGCTTCCTCTCCTGTAATTCCAATACCGTGAGGTAAAATTAACTATTATTAATACATTTATGTTATGTGGTAAGAGGATAAGGGATGAAAATAATGGTATTTTTTTATATATATGTATATATATTCATACCAAATTAAGAAAAAATTACAATTCCTAGTCCTCTTTTTAATCTGATCTATGCTTTCTTCTGCTTGATACCTTCTAATATACTATACAGTTTACTTATTGTGTTTATTCAGTGATAAATCTCAAGTACTTAGAACAGTGTCTGGCACATAGTAAGTACTCAGTATTAAGTTTTTTTTAAATTGGTGAATTGAATGAAAGAAAGGAAAAAATGTTAATGAGTTTTAATCTACCTATCTGGCATAAGTGGTTGCTCATTGCCAATATAAGGCAAACATTTGGGTCTCATCTCAGGGGCTAGTAAGTTTTAGTTAGCCTGGCTAGAGGCTTATCGATTTGTATTGATCTTTTCAAAGAATAAGTGTTTGGTTTTGTTGATTTTTTTGCTTTCAATTTCATTGCTTTCTGCTCCAAGTTTTGTTCTTTTCTTCTGCTTACTTTGGATTAATTTGCTTTTCTTCTTTAGTTTCCTCAAGTAGAGGCTTATTGATTTTTTATTTTTTTTATTTTCTAGTATATATATTTGATGTTAGAAATTTCCCTCTAAACACTACTTTTGCTGCATGCCACAAATTTTAATTTGTATTCTCTTTTTCATTTAGTTAAAATATATTTTATTTTCTTTTGAGAGATATTCTTTGGCCCATGTATTATTTAGAACTGTGTTGTATAGTCTCCAAGTACTCTTGGATTTTCTAGCTGTTTTCTCTAACTGATTTCTAGTTTAATTTCATTGTGGCCTGAGAGCAGATGTTGTATGATTTCTATTCTTTTGTTAAGATATGTTTAATGGCCCAGAATGTGGTCTGTCTTGGTGAATGTTCCATGTGACCTCTAGAGAATGTGTATTCTGTATTGTTGTTATAGACGAAGTAGTCTATACGTGTTCATTATATCCAGTTGATTGATGGTGTTATTGAGTTCAACTATGTCCTTACTGATTTTCTGTCTGCTAGATCTGTCCATATCTGATAGAGAGGTATTGAAGTCTTTAACCATAATAATGAATTCACCTATTTTTCCTTGCAGTTATATCAGTTTTTGCCTCACATTTTTTGATGCTCTATTGTTAGATGTGTACATGTTAAAGATTATGTCTTTTTTGAGAATTGACTCTTTATAATGCCCCTCTTTATCTCTGATAACTTTTCTTGCTTTGAAGTGTGCTGTGTCTGAAATTAATATAGCTACTCCTGCTCCTGCTTTCTTTTGATTCCTGTTAGTATGATATATCTTTCTCCGTCTCTTTACTTTTTAATCAATATGTGTCTTCATATTTAAAGTGACTTTCATAGACGACATATAGTTGGGTCTTGTTTTTTCATCTAGTCTGACGGTCTATATCTTTTAATTTGTATATTTAGGCCACTGAAGTTTAAAGTGATTATTGATATAGTTGGATTAATATCTCTGGTATTTGTTGCTATTTTCTTTTCATTATCCTTTTTCTTCTTATTTTGCTGTCCTTTTTCCATCTGTTTTGGTTTTTATTGAGCATTTTATGTGATTCAATTTTTTCTCCTTTCTTAGCAGCATATCAATTATACTTTAAAAAAATTTTTTTAGTGGTTGCTATAGAGTTTGCAAAATACATTTACAGCTAATCTAAGCCCCTTTTAAATAATGCTATACTAAATACCTTACAATAGGAAGATATTCCTAGTTCCTCTCATTCCTTGTATCATTGCTTTAACTCATTTCGTGTATACATAACACACACCCATATATATGCATGCATAATTGAATACAGCTTGCTATTTTTTAAACTATCATCGGTTAGCTTAAAAACAAGGAAAATAATAGCTTCATTTTACCTTCACTTATACCTTCTCTGATGCTCTTTCTTTCTTTATGTACCTCAGAGTGTCTGACCTTTACCATTTTCATTCCCTCTGAAGGAGTTCTTTTGACATTTCTTACAAGGCAGGTCTACTGGCAAAAAACTCACTCAATTTTTGTCTGAGAAAGTCTATTTTTCCTTCTTTTTTTTTTTTCTTTTTCAGAGATGGAGTCTCCCTACCCAGGCTCGAGTGTAGTTGCATGATCTTGGCTCACTGCACTCTCCGCCTCCTGGGTTCAAGCGATTCTACTGCTTCAGCCTCTTGAGTAGCTGAGATTACAGGTGCATGCCACCACACCTGGCTAATTTTTGTATTTTTAGTAGAGATGAGGTTTCACCACGTTGGCCAGGCTGGACTCGAACTCCTGACCTCAGGTGATCCTCTCACCTTGGCCTCCCAAAGTGCTGGGATTATAGGTATGAGCCACTGTGCCTGGCCTTTTCCTTTACTTTTGAAGGATAATTTCACAGGGTACAGAATTCTAGATCGGTGGTTTTTTTTTCCTCTCAACTCTTTAATATCTCACTCCACTTTCTTCTTGCTTGCATGGTTTCTGAGAAATTGGATGTACAGTTGACCCTTGAACAATGTGGGTTTGACCTGTGTTAGTCCACTAATATGTGGATTGTTTTTCAGTAAGTATATTGAAAATTTTTTTGAGATTTACAATGACTTGAAAAACATGGAGACCAACTGCGTAGCCTAGAAATATTGAAAAAATTAGGTATCTCATGAATGCACAAAATATGTGTAGATACTAGTCTATTTTATTATTACCATAAAATATACACAAATCTATTACAAAAAGTTAAAATTTATAAAAACTTATGCACATAAATACGAACACTTATAATGTAAAGATGAAGTATTAAATCGTAACTGCATAGCATCAACTAAAATACATACTTTACTACTGTAATAATTTTATAGCCACTGCCTATTGTTCTTGCTGTGAGCTCAAGTGTTATGAGTATCCACTTAAATGTTGTAATGTTAATCATCTCCCCCTGAACGGTTCTTCTCTCTAGCAGATTTTATATAGCAGTAAAGTGATCTCTCAAGGTTCTTATCATGGATCTCTAGCATATTTTTTTAATCATGTTTAGTAGGATACCGTAAACCTTGATAACACTAGGGGACCCATACGAAGTGGCACTAGTTACAAGAAAAAATTGGATTGCTCCGTGTGTCATAGATTGAGGTCTGCAGCTGCGGTTGCCTGTCATTTCACACAGACTACATTGTAAACAGATGATATCAATTTATGGTATTGATAAATACAGTATATTACTGTGAATATGTTTTCTCTTCCTTATGGTTTTGTTAATAACATTTTGTTTTCTGTAACTTTATTGTAAGAATACAGTATGTAATACAAAATAACATACAAAAGATGTATTAACTGACTTTATATTATTGGTAAGGCTTCTGGTCAATAGTTGGCTATTAGTAAATTTTGGGAGTCAAAAGTTATATGTAGATTTGACTGTGTAGGGGCATTGGTGCCCCTAAATCCTGCTTTGGTCAGTGGTCAACTATAATTCTTATCTTTCCTTTTTTATAGGCTAGGTGATTTTTTTTTTCCCCTCTGATTTTTTTTCTTTTTTTTTTTTTTCCTTGAGATGGAGTCTTGATGTGTCCTCCAGGCTGGAGTACAATGGCACAATCTTGGCTCACTGCAGCCTCCACCTCCTGGGTTCAAGCAAGTCTCCTGCCTCAGCCTCCCATAGCTGGGATTACAGGCACCTGTCACCATGTCTGGCTCATTTTTGTATTTTTAGTAGAGATGGGGTTTTGCCATGTTGGCCAAGCTGGTCTCCAACTCCTGACCTCAAGTAATCTGCCTGCCTTGGGCTCCCAAAGTGCTGGGATTACAGGTGTGAGCCACCACACTTGGCCTCCCCTCTGATTTTTTAATGAAATTTTTTGGTTATCTTAGATATTCTGCAGTTTGAATATGATATGACTGGATTTGTTTGTTTTGTGGTATTTATCTGAGTTGGTGCTCTCTGTACTTCTGTGATCTGAGGTTTGGTGGGTGATATTAATTTGGGAAAATTCTCAGTGATTATTGCTTTGAATATTTCTTCTGTTTCTTTGTTTTCCTTCTGGTATTCTCATTATGTGTATGTTATACCTTTTGTAGTTGTCCCACAATTCTTGAATATTCTGTTCTGTTCTCTAAAATGTTTTAGAGAACATTTTATCATGTTATCTAAAATGATAAAATAGCCTATTTTATCACTTACTACCATAAAATATCAACAAATCCATTATAAAAAGTTAAAATTTATCAAAACTTATACACATAAGCATAGAACACTTATAAAGATGCAATATTAAATCATAACTACATAACATTAACTGTAGTATATACTGTACTACTGTAATATTTTTGTAGCCACAATTTTTTTTGTAGTCTTTTTGTTCTTTTTGCTTTTCGGTTTTGGAGGTCTCTATTGACTTGTTCTCAAGCACAGAGATTCTTTCCTCAGCTGTGCTCAGTGTTCTAATGAATCCATCGAAGACATTCTTTATTTCGATTACAGTGTTTCTTATCTCCAGCATTTTGTTTTGGTTCTTTCTTAGAGTTTTTCATCTCTCTGCTTACACTGCCTATCCGTTTTGCATATTGCCCACTTTTACCTGTTGGAACCCTTAACAAATAAATCATACTTGTGCATAAATTCCCAGTCTGATAATTCCAACATCCCTGCCATACCGGGGTCTGGTTCTGATGCTTACTCTCTCTCTTCAAACTGTGTTTTTGCCTTTCAACATGCCTTGTGACTTTTTGTTGAAAGCCAGCTGTCATGTGCTAGGTAAATAAGCCATTTAGTAATGTGATGGTAAGGTGGGTGTGTGGGGGAGGAATGTTCTATAGTTCTGTAATTAGGTCTCAGTTTTTAGTGAGCCAGTGCCCCTGGGCTATGAATTTCACAAGTGCTTTTCATTCCTCTCCTCACCCCTTAGCAGGGACAGGGTGGCTAGAGCTGGCTGGAGATGGGTATTTCCTTTCCTCCAGTTAGTTAGTTAGGCTTTGGTTAAATAGTTTCTCCTGAGGTCAGGCCTTGTTAAGAAGAACAGAATGCTCTGGTGTATTTAAGACTGGTTCCCTTTCTCCTCCCACTGCTGGAAGCACAAGGGGATTTTTCTTCCGACTTCACTGCGAGAACCTGGATAGCTCCCGGAGGTAAAATTCACAGTGTAAGGGACGTCCTATGGACGGATGAATGGGTCCTCCCTGGAGTTTTTAACTCTCAGACTTGTCCACATAGCCTACAGCAATTTTTCAGTTACAGTTTAGGTTTTCCTATCCAGTACTGGCTCCTGTGGAGGTTTCTGTTCATGCATATCTGCTCTGGCCAGTTGTGATTCTCTGTATTCACTGACTTTCCAGCTTTGGAGGTATCATTTTTCCCTGTACACTCACTTTTCTAATAGATCTAAGAAGAGTTGTTGCCAGGTGCGGTGGCTCATGCCTATAATCCCAGCACTTTGGGAGGCTGAGGCGGGCGGAACATGAGATCAGGAATTTGAGACTGGCCTGGCCAATATGGTGAAATCCCGTCTCTACTAAAAATACAAAAATTAGCTGGGCATGGTGGTGCACCCCTATAGTCCCAGCCGGTCAGGAGGCTGAGGCAGAAGAATTGCTTGCACCTGGGAGGCAGAGGTTGCAGAGAGCTGAGATCATGCCACTATACTCCACCCTGAGTGACAGAGTGAGATTCCGTCTCAAAAAAAAAAGTTGTAGATTTTTCATGTTGTTCAGCTTTTTACTTTGTTTTTAGGAGAGAGTGATGGCTTCTAAGGTGCTTATATGATGGAAACTGGAAGTTGGTGGAAGCTCTAAACAGAGAAAAATGTGTTCCCCATCCATAGCCCATAGCTGATATTTTATCCTGTTTTCTCATTGATCAAATGGACACTGAATAAAAGTATGGAGACCTCAGTGAAACCTCTCCCACTGCCAGGAAAAAATTGACACAAAACACAGGTGGACTGAGGATAGCAATTTTGCATTTGAATAGATTGCACATGTTGTTTTCAAAGCCAGTTTATCTTCTTGTTAGGCTGTTCCTCTCTCCTGAGCTCAGTTTGGCCTTAGTTCTTACTGTAGAACTCATATCTCCTTTCTGGACTGATTCAGGAAAAGAAGGAAGCAAATACTGTGTACCAGATTTTGTGCTTCTTGTCTCCTCCTATAATCCTCTAAACCTGGAGAAGTTTTACAGAGAAGGAAACAGAGGCGTAGGGAAGTTCACTGACTTGTTTGAGGTCACCTGGTGGTAAGTGGTAGACTCTGAAATAAGAACCAGGTTCACCTGACTCTGAACCCAGCCTGTTTCTCATTTGGGGCAATTCCTTCTGGGCATTGTCTCTTCTTCCTAGCCCTCTGCTACTGCTTATACCGGGGCGACCAGGCTTTCTGGCTGTAGAGTGGGTAGGGGTTGCTGAAATCTCCCCCTTCTCAGCAAAGGAAACCCGGTTAATCTCTGATCTTAAAAATACCTGCTGTCAGTGCATAAGTGAGGCTGGAGAAGCTTTGTCACAGGTTGGATTCTCTGAGATGCAGACATGGAGCTAACACCTGTGAGAGAAAATGGAGAGGAAGCAGCACTGGGCAGAGGGTGAGTATCAGGCCACAGTGCAGATCCACAGAGGCTCTACCAGCCTGACAGGAAGGTCACCAGCAAAGATTGCCAGCTAGGGAGGTCCCATTTAGGGCAAAAATGGCCAGGCCCTTAGCCACCTTCTTGCTTTGTTATGCGTGGATGCTCACTGGCAGCTCAGCTTTCTGTCTCTTAGGAACCAGTGGCTGGAGGCTGTCAGCTAACTGCATTCCCTGCAGCTGGACAGAGAATCCTTCTTAAAAGGGGATCTGAGGGACACATTTCTGAGATTTTTGCTGCTGTGACTCCTGGTGCCCTTATAAGGAGAAAAGTCTCAGCCTGTAGGAGAGAGCAGCAGTCCTTCTCAGCAGGATTTGCTGTGTGGCTTCCATGCAGGAATGACTCTGCTGGGTTTGGTCTGCCTGGGATCACTCCATGCTGCCAGCCTGGCCCCTCTCTCCATGGGATTACTGCGGGGAAGATGTGGAAGGGACATCCTCTTTCCCCATCACAACTCTGGAACCTTCACCATGAGGAAGCCAGATCAAGATGTAATCTGAGATACGCAATCGTGATGGCTGGAGCACTGGCATGACCATGTAGGCATGTCATGGAGGGTGGATGTTGCAGCCCAAAGCTCATGATACTCACCATCTCATTATAGGTAGAATTAGATGATACATCTGGTAAATGCTATATGTCTATTCTGCAGTTTTCCCCTCAGTTACAGGAACAGTGTGCTGAAACAGCATTAAAGGTTACAAGCTATTTGGCAGCTTATTTTACCTGTGTGATTTCAGGCAAGTCGTTTCCTAAAAGCTTCTATTTCCTCCTCTTCCTTTTCTTGAAATGGTGATAGTAATTTAAAATGAGAATATGTACTCTTAGATTTGTGAAAAGTGACATTCTGAATATGAACCCTATGGCGTATACAGGCTGAGCATCTGTAATGTGAAAATCCAAAACTTTTTGAACACTGGCATGAGGTAGATGGTTCAGTGTACACAAACTGTTTCATGCACAAAATTATTAAAAAGATTGTGTGGTATTACCTTTAGGCTATGTATATTAAGTATACATCAAACAAAAATGAATGTTGTGTTTAGACTTAGCTTTAATTCCCAAGCTATTACATGCAAATATTCCAAAATCCAAAGACATCCAAAATTTGAAATACTTTTGGTTCCAAGCATTTTGGATAACGGATATTCCACTTACAATACATCTTCAACAGGTATTAGTTTAATACTAGATTTTGATGTGTGGTTCTTTATATCACTTTCTAGAAGTTTTCTCAATTAAATCGGATTTTAAAAATCAGATTTTAAAATTAAAGTATATAAAGTAAAACATGAAATACCCATTTTTTCTTGGAAGTGAATGTTTTTTTAAAGTTTGTATTTTATTATAAGCATTTACATACTTTTTCCAGATTAAAAAAATTTTTTTGAGACAAGATCTCACTCCGCTGCTCAGGCTGGAGCTCAGTGGTGTGATCATGGTTCACCTCAGCCTCGACCTCCCAGGCTCAAGAGATCCTCTCACCTCTGCCTCCCAAGTACGTGGGGACTACAGGTGCATACCACCATGCCTAATTGTTCCATTTTTTGGTACAGACGGGGTCTCACTGAAACTTTTCCTTCAGAGTAGTATAGCATAATTTAACAAATATCAACTTAAAAATGTTTTGTTTTTAATTATTATGGCTGCATAATAGATTTACATATTTATAAGATATATGTGATATTTTGATACAAGTATACAATATGTTGTCCAGGCTGGGCTCAAACTCCTGGGCTCAAGCAGTCTTCCCACCTCAGCCTCCTAAAGTTCTGGGACTACAGGTGTGAGCCACCGCACCTGGCCTTAAAAAGTTTTTTGATTAACAAAAATTGTATATATTTATTATGTGTATCATGTTGTTTTGAAATATATACACATGTTGTAGAATGGCTAAATAAAACTAACATATGTATCACCTCACATACTTACATTTTTGTGTGTAGTGAGAACATTTAAAGTCTAGTCTCAGCAATTTTTAAGGATGCAATACTTTGTTATTAACTATAGTCATCATGTTATACAATAGATCTCTTGCACTTATTCTTCCTATCTAAATGAAATGTTGTATCCTTTGAGCAACATTTCCCCGACTTTCCCTGTTTCTGCCAGGCCCTGGTAACCACCATTCTACTTTCTACTTCTATTCAACTTTTTTAGTTTCCACATACAGGCGAGATCATGCAATATTTGTCTTTCTGGGCTTGACTTGTTTCATTTAACACAATATCCTCCAGTTCCATGTATGTTGTTGCAAATGACAATTTCATTCTTTTTTATGGCTGGATAATAATCCATTGTAGTATATGTACCACCTTTTGTTTATCTGTTCATCTGTTGTTGGACACTCAGGTTGATTCCATATCTTGGTTATTGTGAATAATGTTGCAACAGACATAGGAGTGCAGATATTTATTTGACAGACTGATTTCATTTCCTTTGACGGTATGCCCTGTAGTGAGATTGGTGAGTCATATAGTCATTCTATTTTAAATACTTTGAGGAACCTTTGTACTGTTTCTTCATAATAGCTCTACTAATCTGTATTTCCACCAATAGTGTGCAAGCGTTCCATTTTCTCCACATCTTCTTCAATGCTTAAGTTTCATCATTTTAACAGATGTGAGGTGGTATCTCATTCTGATTTAAATTTGCATTTCTCTGATGATTGGTGATTTTGAGCATTTTTTCATATACCTGTTGCCCATTTGTATGTCTTCTTTTCAGAAATGTTTATTTAGATCCTTTGCCTTTTTAAAAAATTAGGTTATTTGTTGTTTTACTATTTAGTTTTTTGGGTGCCTTATTTATTTTGGATATTAACTCCTCATCAGATTATGACTTACAAATATGTTCTTCTATTCTGTAGGTTGTCTCTTTGCTGATTGTTTCCTTGGCTATGCTGAGGTTTTTAGCTTGATTTAATTGTACGTACTTATACATTTTTAAAACGAAAATGTGGTCATACTATATTATTTTAAAATTTGCTGGATTTTTTTAACCCACTCATCGATATAATCAGTATGTTTTCCTAAGAGCATTCGTCTCCTTCATTCTTTTTAATGGTTGCATTATATTCTATTGTATTACTATATCTAAACCTATTCAACTATCCCCTTGATAGATATTTGGATTGTTACCAGTCTTTGGTAATTACAGATAATGCTTAAGTGAACTTACTTGTATGCATATTTTTAGTTTTAATTCAGAAACTTTTCCTTCAGAGTAGTATAACATAATTTAACAAATATTGACTTAAAAATGTGTTGTTTTTAATTATTATGGCTGCCTAATAGATTTACATATTTATAAGATGTATGTGATATTTTGATACAAGCATACAATGTGTAATGATTAGATAAGGGTAATTGGGTATCCATTACCTCAAGCATTTATCATTTCCTTGTGTTAAAAAAATTCTGTTTTTCAGTTATTTTGAAATATATGCTAGATCTTATTCTTCCTAACTAATTTTTTTACCCATTAATTTTTTTTTTTTTTTTTTGGGATAGAGTCTCGCTCTGTCACCAAGGCTGGAATGCAATGGTGCAATCTTGGCTCACTGCAACCTGTCTCCTGGGTTCAAGTGATTCTCCTGCCTCAGCCTTCTGAGTAGCCAGGACTAAAGGCACATGTTGCTACACCAGCCTAATTTTTGTATTTTTAGTAGAGAAGGGGTTTCACTCTGTTGGCCAGGCTGGTCTCAAACTCCTGACCCTAAGTGATCTGCTCACCTCGGCCTCTCAAAGTGCTAGGATTACAGGCATGAGCCACTGCGCCAGGCTGAACCATCTCTTCTTTATCCTCACTCTTTTTTATCCCCTGCTTCCTCTTTATCTCCTCCTCCACTACCATCTCCTCTTAATCCATTATCCACCCCTACCTCCACTACCAAATCCTCTTTATCCATTAACCATCTCCTCTTTATCCCACCACCCCTGCCACCACCACTTCCATTCCTAGACTCTGGTAACCATAACTTTACTCAATCTTCATGAATTTAATTATATTTTTGGACCCCTACATGACTAATAACGTGAGATATTTGTCTTTCTGCACTTGGCTTATTTTACTTAACATAATAGCCTCCAGTTCCATCCATGTTGTTGCAAAGGACAGGATTTCATTTTTTTTATGGTTGAATAATAATCCATTGTGTATGTGTACCACATTCTGTTTATCCATTCATCTATTGATGTACATTTAGGTTGATTCCATTGTTGGCTATTGTGAATAGTGCTGCAATAAATATGGAAGTGCAGGTATCTCTGATATGCTGATTTATTTCTTTTGGGAATATATCTAGCAGGTGGGATTGCTGGATCATATGGCAACTCGATTTTTAGGTTTTTGAGGAATCTCCAAATCATTCTCCACGGTGGTTGTACTAATTTGTGTTTCTAACAAGAGTTTATGAGGATTCTCTTTCCTCCACATCCTTACCAACATTTGTTGTTGCCTGTCCTTTGGATCAAAGTCATTTTAACTGGGGTTACATGATATCTCATTGTAATTTTGATTTGCATTTGTCTGATCAGTGATGTTTAGCACCTTTCACATACCTCTTTGCCATTTGTATGTTGTCTTTTGAGAAATGTCTATTCATATCTTTTGCCCATTTTGAATGAGATTATTAGCTTTTTCCTTATAAAGTTGTTTGAATTCCTTATATACTATGGTTATTAATCCCTTGTCGGATGGATAGTTGGCAAATATTTTCTCCTGTTCTGTAGGCTGTCTCTTTGTTGATTGTTTCCTTTGCCATTAAGAGGATCTTTAACTTGATATGATGCCATTTTGTCCATTTTTGCTTTGGTTGCCTGTACTTGTGGGATATTACTCAAGAAATCTTTGCCCAGTCCAATGTCTTAGAGAGTTTCCCCAAAGTTTTCTTTTAGTGGTTTCATAGTTAGAGGTATTAGATTTAAGTTTTTAATTCATTTGGATTTGATTTTTGTGTTTGGTGGGAGATAGGGCTGTAGTTTCATCCTTCTGCATATGGATAATCCAGTTTTCCCAGCACCATTTGTTGAAGAGACTGTCCTTACCCCAATGTATGTTTTTCATGCCTTTGTCAAAAACGAGTTCACTATAGATGTATGGATTTAGTTCTGGGCTCTCTGTTCTATTCTATTGTCTATGTGCCTGTTTTTATGTGAGTACCATGCTATTTTGGTTATTACTGCTCTGTAGTGTAATTTGAAGTTAGATAATGTGATTCTTGCAGTTTTATTCTTTTTAGTCAGGATAGCTTTAGCTATTCTGGGTCTTCTGTTGTTCCATGTAAATTTTAAGGTTAATTTTTTTGTGTGTGAAGCATGTCATTAGTATTTTAATAGGGATTGGATTGAATTTGTAGATTGCTTAGGGTAGTTGGATATTGTACTAATATTGATTCTTCTAATTCATGAACATGGAATACTTTTCCCTTTTTGTGTGTATCCTCTTCAATTTATTGCCTCAATGTTTTGTAGCTTTCACTGTAAAAATCTTTCACTTGTTTGGATAAATTAACTCCTAGGTATTTTGTTTGTAGCTATTGCAAATGGAATCAATTTCTTGATTTCTTTTTCAGATTGTTTGGGTATAAAATGCTCCTTTTTCTTGTATTTTGTATCCTGCAACTTTACTGAATTTGTCTGTTCTAATAGTTTTTTTTAATGGAGTCTTTAGTTTTTTTTTCCAAATTTAAGATTATATCATCTGCAAACAATGACTTCTTCCTTCTCAGTTTGGATGTCCTTTATTTCTTTTGCTCTGGCTAGGACTGCATCTGATTGCTTTAGCTAGGACTTCCAGTACTATGTTGAACAACAATGGTGAAAATAGGCATCCTTGTCTCATTCCAGATTTTAGAGGAAAGACTTTCAGTTTTTCCCCGTTCTATATTATGCTAGTTGTGGGTCTGTTTTATATGGCTTTTATTATGTTGAAGTATGTTCCTTCTCTACCAAGTTTTTGGAGGTGTTTATTTTTAATCACAAAGGCATATTAAATTTTATCAAATGTTTTTAAGGTGTCAATTGAAATGTTTATATGTTTTTTGTCCTTCATTCTGTTGATATGATATAGCACACTGATTAATTTGCATACATTGAACCCCTTGCATCCCTGGCATAAATCTCTCTTGGTCAAGATGAATGATGTTTTTAATGTGTTACTGAATTCAGTTTGCTAGCATTTTGTTGAGGGTTTTTGCATCGGTGTTCATGAGGGATATTGGAGTGTAGTTGTCTTTTTTGATGTATCTTTGTCTGATTTTGGCATCAGGGTGATACTGTCATTGTAGAATGAGTTTGGAAGTATTTCCTTCTGCTCTATTTTTGGAGTAGTTTGAGTAGCATTGGTATTAGTTCTTCTTTATGTTTGGTAAAATTCGGCAGTGAAGTCATTGGATCCCAGGCTTTTCTTTGCTGAGAGACTTTTTATTATGGCTTTGATCTCATTACTTGTTATTGATCTGTTCACATTTTGGATTACTTCATGGTTCAATCTCGGTAGGTTGTATATGTCTAGGAACTTACTCATTTCTTCTAGGTTTTCCAATTTATTGGCATATAATTGCTTACAGTAGCTTCTAACGATCCTTTCAATTTCTGCAATATCAGTTGTAATGTCTCCTTTTTCATCTCTGATTTTATTTGAGTCATTTTTTTTCTTAGTCTAAAGTTTTGATTTTTGTATTTTCAAAAAACCAGCTTTTATTTCATTTCTCCTTTATATTTTTCCTGTTTCAATTTCATTTATTTCTGTTCTGATCTTATTTCTACTAATTTTAGGTTTGGTTTGCGCTTACTTTTCTAGTTCTTTAAGATGCATCATTAGGTTATTTATTTGAAGTTTTTCTAGTCTTTTGATGTAGGCACTTATTGCTATAAACTTTTCTTAGTAGTGCTTTTGCTGTATCCTATAGGTTTTCATATGTTTCCATTTTCATTTGTTTCAAGACATTTTTCAATTTTCTTCTTAATTTCTTCATTGACCTACAGGTCATTCAGGAGCATGTTTTTAAATTTCCATGTGTTTGCATAGTTTCCAAAATTCCTCTTTCTAGTTTTATTCTATTGTGGTTAGAGAAGATATTTGATATAATTTCAACTTTCTGAACATTTTTAAGACTTGTTTTGTGTCCTAATGTATGGTCTATCCTTAAGAATTATTCATGTGCTGAGGAGAAGAGTGTGTATTTTGCAGGTGTTGAATGAAATATTCTGCAAATGTTTGTTAGGTCTGTTTGGTCTATAGTGCAGGTTAAATCCCATGTTTCTTTATTTTCTGTCCAGATGATCTGTCCAATGATGAAAGTGGGGTGTAGAAGTCTGTAGCTATTATTGTATTGGGAATGTATCTCTCTCTTTAACACTAAAAATATTTGCTTTATACATATGGGTACACTACTGTTGGGTGCATATATATATTTACAATTGTTATATCCTCTGGCTGAATTGACTCTTTTATCATTTGGCTCATTTATCATCATTAATGACTTTGTCTCTTTTTATTGTTTTTGTCTTGAAATCTATTTAGTCTGATGTAAGTATATCTGCTATTCCTGTTGTTTTTTAGTTTCCATTTGCATGAAATATCTTTTTCTATCCCGTTATTTTCAATCTATGTGTGTCTTTATAGGTGAAATGTGTTTCTGGTAGGCAACAGATCTTTGAGTCTTGTTTATTTTTAATCCATTTAGTGACTCTGTGACTTTTGATTGGGGAGTTTAGTCCATTTACATTCAGTGCTATTGATAAGTAAGGACTTCTGCCATTTTGTTGTTTTTATGGTTGTTTTGTGGTCTTCTTTCCTTTGTATCTTTTAATGAGGGTGATTTTTCCAGGTGGTGAGTTTTATTTTCTTGCTTTTTTTGTGGATGTGTTGCATTTTTTTTTATTAGAAGTTACCATGAAGCTTGGGAATAGTATCTTATAAGCCATTATTTTAAATTGATGGCAACTTAATGTTGATTGCATAAACACATAAGAAAGAAGAAAACTAATTAAAAAAAAGTCTACACTTTAACTTCATCCCCCTGCTTGTAAACTTTTTATTGTTTCTACTTATTTTATTGTACTGTCTTAAAAGATACAGTTACCATTTTTTATTGATTCATCTTTTAGTCTTTTTACCTAAGATATGAGTTTACACAGCACAATTAATATAATATACTGTGTTTTTCTGTGTACTTACTATTACCAGTGAGTTTTGTACCTTCAGATAATTTCTTTTTGCTCTTTAGCATCCTTTTCTTTCAGACTGAAGGAATCTCTTTAGTGTTTCTTGTATGACAGTTCTGGTGTTGATGACATTCTTCAGCTTCTGTTTGTCTGGGAAAATCTTTATTTTTTCTTCATGTTTGAAGAATACTTTTTGATATACTATCCTAGGATTAGAAATTTTTTCCTTCTGTGTTTTAAGTATGTTGTGGCAGCCTCTTCTGGCCTGTAAGGATTCCACTGAGAAGTCTGCTGCTAGATGTATTGGAGCTCCTTTGTGTGTTGTTTCTTTTCTGTTGCTGCTTTTAGGATCCTTTCTTTATTCTTGACTTTTGGGAGTTTGATTATTAAATGTCTCAAGGTAGTTTTATTTGGGTTGCTTAGTGTTCTATAACCTTACTGTATTTGAATATTAATATCTTTCTCTTGATTTAGAAAGTTCTCTGTTATTATCCCTTTAATAAACTTTTTTTCCCTGATCTGTCTTCCCTTCTCCTCTTTAAGGCCGAAAATTTTTGAAACTATTTTCTAGTTCTTGTATGTGTGTTTCATTCTTCTTTCTTTTTCTTTTCTTTGTTTTTGGTTTCTTTCTTCTTTCTTTCATTTTTTTTTTTTTTTTGGACAAGTCTCCCTCTGCAGCTCAGGCTGGAGTGCAGTGGCACAATCACAGCTCACTGCAGCCTTAACCTCTGGGGCTTGAATGATCCTCCCACCTCAGCCTTCCAAGTAACTGGGACTACAGGCAAACGTTGTTATACCTGGCTAAACTTTAAATGTTTGGTTGTTTGTTTTGTTTTGTTTTGTTTTGTGGAGATGGGGATTTGCCATGTTTCCCAGGCTGGTCTTGAACTCCTGGACTCAAGTGATCTACCTGCCTTGGCCTCCCAAAGTACTGGGACCACAGGCATGAGCCACTGTGCCTGGCTTTTAATTTTTTTTCTTTTGTTTCATCTGTGTATTTTTAATAGCTTGTCTTCAAGCTCACTGTCTCTTTCTTTTGATCACTTCTACTATTAAGAGACTGGGATGGGAGAGAGATCCAAGATGGCCAATTAACAACAGCTCAGGATTGTAGCTCCCAGTGAAAGTGCAGAGAGCAAGTGGATGCCACACTTTCAGACGAATTTTTGTTGCCCACAGACTGGGAGATCCCCGGTGGAGGAGCCACACGTGTCGCAGCGTGACTTTTTGGCCGGTGCGGCTATTTTGCCGGCGCCCCGGCACGGCGCTTCCTGGCGCGGAGTATACGGGATGGGGTGCCCTTGGAGTACGGCTCGGCTGGTCCCATTCCCACAAGGAGAACAGCAATTGGAAGCACTGAGGACTGAGAGTTTCACAGTAAGCACAGCTGAACCATGAAGGTCCAGCTGTGTGGGGAAGGGGCGTCCGCCAAAGGAAAACTAAGAAACAGAAAAAACTTCACCACCGGGCGGAGAGATCCAAGATGGCCGATTAACAACAGCTAAGGATTGTAGCTCCCAGTGAAAGCACAGAGAGCGAGTGGACGCTGCAATTTCAGACGAATTTCTGTGGCCCACAAACTGGGAGATTCCCGGCGGAGGAGCCACACGTGTCGCCAATGCGACTCTTTTGGCCGGTGCAGCTGTTTTGCTAGCTCCCCCAGCACGGCGCAGCACTTCTCAGTGTGGAGTATATGCGACTGGGTGCCTTTTGAGTCAGGCTCGGCTGGTCCCATCCCCACAAGGAGAACAGCAATTGGAAGCGCTGAGGACTGAGAGTTTCACAGTAAGCACAGCTGAACCCGGGAAGGCCAAGCTCTGTGGGGAAGGAGCGTCCACCAAAGGAAAACT